>JAHZNF010004226.1:0-10463 GCA_027744215.1 Troglopedetes dispersus | reverse complement strand
GTAACAAGTGAGAAATGAGTAACAGAACGAATTACCACCGCCTTCGCTTTGAAAAAAGTGACGACTCATTTTGCATGCCTTATAATTCATTCATAAAGTAAATATTTTTTGCACAAATCCACATACAGCGATCTTGCAGTCTCTGCGAATGAATGCATGACTGAGCTAATTGAAATTCATACTTGCAACGTAATATTACGAGCTCATTAGGAAAGTTGTATGACGCTGTCACGCTGAATGCAATTATTTGTCTAAGATGGTTGTTTGTGTACGGAAAAAACCTCAGGTCGAGACGCAACTTGAAGTAAAGGGCAGAATAGAATGTACTGTGTCTAAAACCTAAAAGTTTTAATATCAATTTACAGTTGAAGTAAATGTTGCAAAAAAAATCAATTGTAAGACAGGTGAAGGTACAAAGGCGGAAGTTTTGTGAGTCTGGAATGATGACAGACATCGGCTAACTCACAAAAAAATTTGCTTTTCATACCGCATGTCGTGTGGCGTGCGTTCATTTATACTTCTAAGAACGTCGGCCTGCATTGAAAAAGAAAAAAAGGAATGGACAGTCGCCACTTAAAATTTAAGCCTGTTTATTCGAACAACTAACGGAACTTTATAACATAACTTACCAAAAATGGAGGTGCCGTCATCCTTTATGAAATTAAATTGAAGCAAGAATAAAAAAGAAAAATACTTAATGATCTAAGACGATAATTACACCAGGACAATATCGATTTATGGTCCATGCAAAAAAAACATTCATTTATAACCCCGTCAAAATGTAACAGAAGCGAACTTTGTTGCAGTTCTTATTTTTGTTTGCTTATAATACTATACCCTTTTGTCACTCTAGGTCGAGGTTATAAATCAATTTTTGCTGCCGTGTTTTATTGAAATGTGTCAACTTATTAGCTTTTCTGTTTCCTTGTGCATAAAAGCTCGACGCAATAGTGCGATCCCCTTTCCTGTTTTGCCAATGTGACGGTGAATCAATGAAGAAGCTCAAATACTACAATTACATGCTCCCGCTCTGGTTGTTTTAATAGGTTGATAGCCGATATTGCAGGCTGATAATCGTATCAGAGCACTAAAATCTTCATGACATCATAAACACTGCATAATAGTTGTAGGTAAATCGTAATGAGCCCATCTCAGCTTGATTTTTGCAGTGTGAAACCAAGTCCTTCGGTTTCACATAGCCTTAATAAATAAGCCGTGTCAGATATCCTTGTGAAATTTACATCATCAGTCGCAACTTTCATCTTGCTCATATTTCTTACTTTGTAATTTTGTTTCGCACAAATAATGTCACTTCTACTCTCTGCTCCTTATTCCCGTTTTCTTTACTGCTTTCAATCAATGCACAATCTAAAACCATCACCACACTCATCAAGAATGAATGATAAGTCCGTTTTCCAATAGAAAAATCCGCGTCGAGTTGGAATTACTTGCAAACTTAAAAGAAACCATAAATACCACGACTTCCATTTTCGTGGCGATGAAACACGCTTTTAATTCCAATACACCTGCAAACCAACGAATTCTGGTGACGGTTAATGAATTTCATCTGATTTTTATCTCAATATCGTTGAAAATAAACGTGCAAGAATTCCCCGCTGAAATCATGTGCAAAAATATGGGATTTCTAGCTTCATTTTCCCTGACAAACAACACACGATTTCATTAAAGAATTTCCATCCTCCCTGTAGCGATTCTTAAGTTGAGGTAAGTGTCTTCATTGTTTTATGTGACATGTCACAGCTAGTTGTCGATATTTTAAATACCACGAAACGCGTGTAACTGCAGAAATGACGCATTATCAAAAGCGTTGTTTAAAGTATTATTGCTTATTAAATTCTTTACAAGAGAAATTTGGTTATTTGCTCACATAGCTTATCCACTATTGCAACTTTCCTTCTAGCTTCTCCGTAAAACCTTTTATTTGCGATTATTTCTCAACAAATTTTTTGTCCCTTTCAAACTTGAGATTTTTTTGCTAAATTAAAAAAAGATAACGGCCAAAAACAGCAATTACCAAACTCAAATGAAATACAAAAAATGCATCAGTCGTGGTTGACTTATATTGGTTATTCAAAAAAATAAAACAATCAGAAAAAAATTATAAAGAATGTAGTGCAATTTTGCAGTTTTTCTGCAGTTGCTAAATTTTCACAGTCAACTGAAAATGCATTTTTTACATTGGGCAAGCCAAATAGTTTTTGAAACTCTATTTTGTGATGTTATACTTAATACAGCACGACAAACCTTGCTACAGGCAGAATTGCATTGGAACATATAATGCAAGATTATATAGATTTTCTTCCATTTTCGTAACATAATACGGCAATCAAAGAAGATATTATCTTTGGCCATATAATCCAATGCACTTAGCGGAGAATAGAGCAAGTGAAGTGAATCGGTCAGTGTGCAAAAATGTCATAATATTTGCAGTTATGTTCCTTTTTACTTCACGTTTAAGAAGTCCATTATGTATAGTTTAGTTCTGCAAATTTTTATGTCTTTAATAGCCATCAAATATAAAGTATTATAAATCAGTTACATTGTTTACCATTAAATAAGGACCAAGGACCCCATTACGATGTCCTTATACCTGTATGTACGGTAATAATGACTGTCTTTACAGCATTTTATTTTTGGAGATCAAGTGAGTAAAGTTCAAATCAATGTGGCATATTTTTTCAGTCCGTGCTCAATGCGAACTAATTCCATTTTATGATGGTGCCGGTAGGGCCATTCTGATTTTATGCTTGTCTGAATGTCTTTGCGTCCTTCACTGACAGATCAAGTGGCTCAGAAGTGTAGCCACAAAGAGAGAAATAAAGGTTCTGGTGCCCATGTTGATTTTATTACCTTTGCAGTAAATTTTTTTAATAAGCAGGCGTGCCTGAAAAATTATCACCTTTGCAGAAAATTACTGCTCCAGTTTCACTATAGAAAGTGAAATTAATCCATTTGCATATTATTTTGTTTTCATGAGCCGTATACATTATTTCTTTATTATGGAAATTTTGCAGCGTAAAATTTTGTGGTATTTGTTAGATCCGCGATTGCGATTGCATTCTTAAACTTCACAATTAATGCGGGTTTCGAGGAGTTCCACTTCCCTTTCCATTTTGTCAATCCGTTCTACATGAATACACAGATAATTAAATGGAAGTGGAGTAGATAGCTTTCTGTTCCGACTGAAGCAACACTTCGTGACACACGTAATATACTTACGTTTACAAAGATTAGCTTTATTGATTTTAAAAATTTTCAATCGTGAGAGTAGCAGAGCATCATGTCGACGTTGTTGTTGTAAAACTGTATCTTTCGAGGAAAAAACAGGACTCGATTTCACTTTTGTAGCAGTACACACAGTGATAATAATATATGTCACGAGGAGACACTTGATGGGGTATTCCTTTTACCTGCACGGTTTGTCAAATCATGACATGTACATACACACTTGAATGCCAATATGGGTCATTAGCAATACAGGACATTGATTAGCTATTGAAGCGTCGACGAGAGTAAACATGACGAAATGGAAATGGCATAATACGACATTGATGGATAAACATTCAAGACGAGGAAAAAAGCATTTATTCATAAACGTGTGTGCCTGTGTGCACATGCAATTGACAGTTCACGACAAACGATTTTCTCTTCTAAAAATAGTGAAGCATATGCGTTATAGCTACATAGCAAAAAGGTTTTACGAAGATCTTTATTTGCATTCAAAAATGGATAGTTAAAAGCTCAAGATGAGAAATTCAAACATCTGCTACAATATCTCTATTATTATGTACAAGGCTGTGATTTCAACAATATGCAGTGATATGTACTGAAAGCGACATTACTTTCATCACCAGAAATGAAACTCATTCATGCACCTTTTTAATATGTCTCACTTTAATAGGATTGTTGGTTTATATACTTATCGATTCGACTGGAAGGAAATTACCATGTACCTGATTTATATTCATCCCTTTTATTGGTGCATTACGTTATTATTACTACTTTGTTGTTATTATTATCTTGTGTATTACTGGTTGAAAATGAAAGGTGAACACTACATAATATAAATCATCTCCTGCGATGCCATCATTTACTTCTTTATCATTTCCACAATGTAACAGTTTCAGAATTGAGAATAAAAACAGGTGAAACAAAATAACACGTCAGTTCACACAAGTAAAGTTCTCAGGAAATAATTCAGATGGATATTACTGATGTAACATCAACTAATAAAAATATCAAAGGAGAGGAGGACGGTGCTTTTCTAATAATAGCGTAACAGTAAATAACGATGATAATATGTCAAAGAATTTTCGCAGCGACGAGAAGTGCCATACAATTGTGCTAACTCCATTCATTCTGTCCCAAGATTTTTTTTTCATGATGGCTGCTATGATTCAATAATAGAAACGATGTAGCATGTTGATGAGCACCTTCTGGCTTATAAGTATATATTTGTAGCAGCAAACCTTCTCACTTTTCACTATACAGTTGAATTTGTTCTCATAATAGAAGTAGTTCTGATTATCGTGTAGAGTTGACTATGATTCAGCAGAGCAGTGCGCATAGTAAGGAGAGGAGGAATCTTCACAATAATCACAAACATGAAACAACAATAACAAGTTGCATAATGTATCATGAAGTTACTCAAAAAGTTGAGTTTGATAATAAAAGACATCATGTAGAGTACCTACATAGAATATTATTATTTGTGTTCACTGGCACAGCTCATTATTACACCTGCTTGATCGCCAACCAAACTAGGCATTATTTTATCTACTGCGTGGAAATTACTGTTTACCACTAATATGTAATAAAGCAATAATAATTAAGTAACTGACCGAAAAAAACCCAAATGGAGTAGTAATTGTTACAGGAGACTAGTTTGCGATATGGTTATCGCTCACCCATTCTATCTAACTCATTAGACAGGTCATTTCCTACAGACGGCATTCACGCATGTCGACAAATTTTCCTAGTTTACTTATATACATACTGCCTTGTATTCGTAGTCTTACAATCTCCAACCGCGTAATATCTAATGCTACTCTGTGTAAACGTTATAATGATTACCTGCCTTCTTAAAGACAAAGTTTGTTCAGGCTGATCAAAAATTTCTATATTTGCGTCCCGGTATGAAAAGTTCTCATATTTGTTATTTAGTTGTTGTCACATGGCTTTATCAAATAGGCAAGTTTATCCTTTGAATCTAATCGAGCGATATGCTAGTTGATAAAATCTGATGCTGGTATCAGGTTACTCACGTCATATTCCTTATCAATTCTCAATCAACCGCGCTCCTTCTGTTGTCTACATTCTAATCGTTCAGTGAAGTCTCTGTCGTCTTTGTGCTTCAAAGTAGGAAAGAGTTTGCTATTGCAAACCACGAAGGAAGTTTCGTTGAATTTTAGAGAAAAAGAAAAGTATTTTCTAAGAATTAACCTCTGCATAAGTTCATTCATCAATCCTGACACAATTATAATACATACCTTATTTAGATTGAAACTAGGTTAGTGATATTCCTTGCTATACAGCTCAAGTTATGCAACAGGCCGGTTTGATAAGGGAATGATAAGGGATAGCAAGTCCAAGATGGGTAAGTAAACTGTGTGAGTAGGGAAAATATGAAAATTTAAAAAAAAAACAGTTTTCTACAAAACAACAGCCTACAACCTGATTTTGTGCGCACAGTTGCATAAAAATGACGATAAAAGCAGGTTTCTTTACTGTATACAGGCATATAGTAGGCACATCATTTGGAGAGTGTATAATAGGAATACTATAACAATACAATTTATCATTTGTATGTACATGTTGAAATTACCATGTGCAAAGCGAAGAAGTTGTACTATCATGTTTTTATTACTATAAACCAATGCCACATTTATTTGCACACAGTACATTCCTAGCTTTCACTTTCATCCGTATTCCTCCCATTACATGTGTTAATGCATTCTGAGAGAAGCATTTGGTTGTGATAATGTTTGATGTATGCAGGCGTATATTTAGATTTCCTTCAAACGCTAATGCATATGGATTCATTTATGCATACAATGTTGTTTACAAAGTGTATGTATTTTACTAGCAAAAAATTAGCGTTACAGATTACTCTAAGCTGAGTCTACAGAAATTTTGCAGTTTGCTTAATATCGTTAGACTGCGCTTTTCTGCAAATAATGAATTCCCAGTACTTCAAACAAAAGTGGAAAGAAGATTTTCTAAGAAAGGTAATGCATGCAAAGCACAGCACCACAGCGGCAATTCCTGAATGCTGCACCACTTACTCACTTGATGTTTATTATGCTTTGACTGATACAAAGTAGCTGTACCTTATTTTGCACACAACATAATTAGTGAATGATTCTGGTGAAGAATTGTACTTACAATGGCAAATAAGAAAACTATTAATCTAGAAAATCCAAGCAAAGGCAACCAATGGAAGTTAATAATATAGGAAAGCATCCGTATGTAAGTACCTTCGCAGTCCTTCTTGATATTTTTGCAAAAATCTTTAGCAAATTCACCGACCACCAGCATAGCCTAATTATGTAAAAAGCAAAATAGATTTGTACACAGAAGTGTCGTCGCAACCTCTTATCCGTTATCAATGTGATATTTTTTTCCTCAATAAAGAGGCAAATACATCCTAGTTAGCACACTCTTAGTTCATTTAATTAATGCCTGCCAAAGACAATATTGTATATCTTCTACTAATTCTCACTTAGCACACCCGTGTTTTACAACGTGAACATTCGTTTTTTATTATTACTCGTTCTCGTAGGTGCAGGCTACAGGAGGTGTACAAACACTTTAAGCAGTATTTAACGTTTGTAGTAAACCTGGTAAAGTCTAGTGATAAAGTTTTTCTACATTTTCATTGTTGCATCCACCGACCATCTTCATGGAACAATCATCACAAGGAACATAATTTTTTTATTACAAATCTCTTACACGGCATCACCCATCATTGTCGTATACTTACAGAATGCTCACAATCCTACAATTAAAGTTCTTTAAGGCAATAAATATATTAGTATGGGCAGAAAATTCATCGGGCCTAAAAGCGGATAAAAATAATTTTGTACAAGAATAACACTGTAAAGAATCCCTATTTGACTAACTATTGGTATTTTTTAATGAATTTGCAGAATCCAAATGAGAAATTGTGCGAGCAGAAGTTTGCACATTTTTGCGCAGTATGGTCTGGTAGTATGGTACCTGAAGCAATGTGCTAACAGTTTAAATTCCTCGTTTCTTCGCAGAGCATTAATTATTACCTCATACAATGTTAAAAAGTATTATATGCCAGAATATTGAGAGTTCATTCATTCAGTAATCTGAAAACAACTCGCCTCTTCCATGTGTGTGACCCACTTCTTACGTTAATACAAAAATGGAGCAATCCGCAAATTGATCGTTGTTTTTGAATAAAGATTACGTATGAAACATATCCGGAATACCTCCCAAATTTACAGCTCATGTGTTTGTAAACGTAACATTTCCAGGGTCCTAATTGATATTCAAAGTTGAAAATGGGTTTTCACTTCTCAGATTGTTTCTCTCTGAAAACAACTCGCCTCTTCCATGTGTGTGACCCACTTCTTACGTTAATACAAAAATGGAGCAATCCGCAAATTGATCGTTGTTTTTGAATAAAGATTACGTATGAAACATATTGTGACCCACTTCTTACGTTAATGCAAAATGGAGCAATCCGCAAATTGATCGTTGTTTTTGAATAAAGATTACGTATGAAACATATCCGGAATACCTCCCAAATTTACAGCTCATGTGTTTGTAAACGTAACATTTCCAGTGTCCTAATTGATATTCAAAGTTGAAAATGGGTTTTCACTTCTCAGATTGTTTCTCTTGTCCGACAAAGAAACATGTTTTTGATGACAAGAGGAAACATTAAACAACTGAAATATAAGTTACGGTTAGCATTAAATATAATAGCAATTTGTTCCACTGTTACCTGTAATAACTTACGCGCGTCTCAAAAATATGGTACGTTACATATGACAGTTTTAAAAATGCAATATGACGGGTGCTTAATTATGTTTCACTTGCAGTAATAATGCCGTTACGATAAAATGATATCTACTTAAAAGGTATAACTGTCCTTTGTCATCTATTAGTGTCTGCAAAACTTCCTTCCTGCAGGACATGTCAAAGAAATCAACAACCGATCAGCGTAATTAGATTTTAAAGCATGTTAGCCGTTAATAAAAGCAACTGCTGTTGGTGTCAATTACAAATTTTACAGCTACATATAATCATTTCATGTATGTATAAGTTATATTGTATTCATGTTCTGAAAATTATACACGTAGTCATTTTTACAACTAGCAAACAATGCTATAGCAGAAAGGTGACTTCCGTTCGGGAGTTTATTGACCAATTTACCACCTGAATGGTTCATGGAATTTCAAAGTCAGAATTAACTTCACTTATTCCTTCCGCCTCTGCACTTCCGCCCACTCAAGTTCAAAACGTGAATTGAGAAGCAACACCCCTTTTGTAGTTTCATTTTCCGGCATAATGAACTCAAATGACGTGTGATGCACGGACTTATCCTGTTAGTGTTCCTTGCTTACCATACACCTTTTAAAATGTACCTAATGTGGAGTTTTAAATCATTCATTAGAAATTCTTTGAACCATTTAACTCGTGTACACTTCCCACTATCTTGGTGGTCATGTAAGCATAAAATTTCTCAATGAAGAAATTTATGCGTTGATAACACATTATAAGAATCTTGGACATTCAAGCGGAGGGAAGGCTATGAGATAATGTTTGGCATACCACAACAAAATTAACAAAAACATTTGGTGAGGTATATAATAGAGCATATCTTGCTTATGCTCATAAAGAAAACTTAACAGTATAGTATACTTTAACTCATGGACTTCTAGATGTGACTGAATTTTACAAGACTGTTTAGTTCATCCAGAAACAACCGTTGTTTTCCACAGGTACACAAGTTTTCAGGGTGGAACGGAAAAATATTTGAATCTGGGCTGCGAACTTGCGAAGTTACAATAATGTGGTTTGTAACTTGTAACAGTAATAGCACAACAGTTGGTGTGAGGTATTAGTGTCAAACTCTTAAATCAATTTTCATTCACCAGCCAAAGAAGCTATTTTTTTTAAATTAGGGAAAAAGCTCATCGGTTCCGTAAACTAAGTATGCTAAACATAATGTGTTGTGCAGTTGAAAGCTTAATTCCTGTATTAATCACTTCATGAACCAGCTTTTGGCAACACTTTTTAAAAGCTCGTTTGCTACACAAAAGTCTCTAATCCTGCCGCGATATCTTTTAATTCATACATAGATTTTTATCTTTGATAAATGAACGGGAAATTGGCATCGCTTTAATATAGTTTTCTTCTTACAATTTCTTATACTAACTCCCTAGCGGTCTAAAAAAATTAACATCTTTGTAATTACTCAGTACACATTAAAAGGTGGCCATAGTTGGGTCATTTAAAAACACAAAAATCTGTGCGATCTCGTGTAACTTTGTATTTTCGAACTTTTCAAAAACCAAAATTGGATAAACCAGTGGGTGCTTTTGGCTTCTTATCTTATTCGCAATTTATTAAATGTACTAAACATTATTTATATAAAATCTTTTTGATATGCGCTTATGTAAGATGAAAAGAGCAGTATGCATTACAGGACAAGTGTGAAAGAGGAAACAAAGCAGATTACATTTTACGCAGATGAACATCTTGCAAATTTTTGTAGATGTTTGTGAAGTGCATATAAAATTGTTTCAGCCTACCATGTCATCACAATAACCAGCCAACCAACCCTGCACAATTCATCATTCCTTTTTAAATTCACTTTTCGCAAAATTTCTACATCTGAACACATTGCAAATATAGCTAAAGTTGACACTGTTCCTCCACAATAACAACCTTAGGATAATTCATAAAGAAGCATTAATAATAGCCATGCACTTTCTTAATGGTGTATCTACCTTCATGTGAAATGACAAACTGACACATTTTAGCATGCTATAACACACTTCACCTTTGCGATAATAAGGTGGTATGCAGATTGCAGCAGGCATGCACCTTTTATAGGCGTCCCTATTGTGTGAAATCCCCTGTGTAATGTGGCAACAACCACTTTTCTGAAACCTACAACGAAGAGTGTGACTCGTACGTCAACGGTACCTCTAGCAAACCTGTTAGATGAGCTGCCACGTATCAAGACGTATATGATATGACTTTTTCCTTTCCTCATGCACTCATCCATGCCCACTGCCTTACTTCTCACTCACATCGTCCTTGGAATGTCCTTGCCTCATAGTCGGATACATTTTTTATTTTGCTTGTTTCTTGGTCGATTAAAAAATGAAAAAAAAGGAATGCGATTTTTTTTTCGAATAATGCACGTGTAAAATAACTTCTGCACATGAGTCATCAAA
>JAHZNF010004225.1:0-15691 GCA_027744215.1 Troglopedetes dispersus | reverse complement strand
CTTTTCCCGACAAACAAAAAAGTTGGAAAGAGGAGCTCATACGCAATATATTTTTCTGGGTATTATGGCCACATCATCAGTTTTGCTGGTACATATGAGTACCGAGAGAGAAAAATAGTGTCTGCATCCTTCAATATTATTACTTATAGACCATAAAGTCAAAAGTTGTTCAGTTATTGATAAATTTCTATGATGAATAATGCCATCACGTAATACATATTACTTTCACACTTTCCACGCTGGCTCCCTGGCAAGGCAGAAGCGTAAAGTGTTTTGGTGTTTTCTCCTCTCTGTCAAAGTGGTGACATTCAAAGACGTCGTTTGTCAGTGGCGGTTTCCCATGCAATATTGGCTCTGGTGATAAATAAAATTATTTACGGCATCCTTGGAGCCGCCGTGAACACACACACGGTGGAGGCACGTCAGCACAATCATGTTTTATGGCAGCAATTTCTCAAAAGGAACTTGAACTTCAAAAAATGAGTTTTTGGAGAGAGTCGTTAGTTTGTTTGAGCTACACGCGCAAACAGCTTGTCTCTGCATTAGTCAGTGCTCATCAGTTAGTGGTCATCATGAAAGGGTATGCGAAAATTATATGTAAACACTCAAACAAAAACAACAAAAGAGTAGTTTTTCCCAACCCTGAAAAAAGTTTATAACCTGTGTTCAATCAACGTTCTTCCCATGAAAGAAGGAGAAAGATGACTTGGGGGGACGTTGAATAATATTTGTGTGTGTGAAAAAGTTGGGTGAAAGTTACAAAAACGTTTGTCAGACAACAAAGCAAGACCGAAAAATTTCCCAGAACAAGATACGTACACTAAACAAATTTATTTTTTTGGAGAAGAGTTTACAAGTCAAAGTATTTTCCTTTGAAGAGCAGTGCCTAATAGGACAGATTAGCAAACAACAATTTTCGGGTGGCTGCATCTGACATCCCCACCTTGAACCAGTTCCCATCTCGAACTTCTCAACAAAATAAAACCATATAGGAATTGGATTGAGCTAAAAAGGTGCGATGGATGGACACCGACACGCCTTAATACATTCGATAAAACCTAAAACTCCATTTTTTATTCGCAGACCAATTCGTGGTAATAATCTCGCTCGACCAATTCTTAATAAAAATTACGGTTGACTTACTGAAAAAGAGATTGCTGCTTTCCCAAGGAATTAAATGTACACGGTAACCCAAAATGTGTACACGACAAAAGTGAAGACACTTGCGACGGATTACAGCATTGGATATTTTGATTCATTCGGTGACCTTTTCCCTGTCTCTTTTTCTTGTTACCAGAAAAAAAGGAAAGTAGACAAAAAATATTCGCTGTACAAACGAAAAGTTAAAGAAAAAAAGGACAGAAGACGACGCCGTCCTACTCTTGGCTTTCACGTTTTTCGTGTCCAATCACCACGGCTGATTCATGTACACATTTCTTCCCAGCCTAAAAAGGAAATGTAGAGTAGTCAAAAAAATTCTCCGTGGTTTTTCTGTATCGTGGTGACTGCCACACTTTCATGTATCATCTAAAAAGTAGTACTCTTGATGCGTCTCCCTTATTCTTCTGTCAACTTTCCCCTTTTTCTCAAGTAAAGTAAAGAAAAAGAGAGAAAAAAATCAGCAAGGTGAAACTAGAGCCAGACATGTGTGTTCATGTACACGCTTTTTTCTGATGAGTGTGTACCAAAAACTTCTGCCCTGCATTTATGGCTTCAGACGGAGGAAAGGAAAAGGCATTTGTGAAAAGAAAAAGGCGATAGAGCAAACGAAGAAGAGGATGGAAAGAAATGCATACATACTTTAACTGGAAGGTCATGCTTGTACACTTTCTTTTGGGATGAAATACCTAGCTTTCTTCAGAGTTGGAAAAAAAATTCTTGCCCACTTTCCATCCATTTTTCATGTGTACAATTTTTTATCGGAGAAGAAAGCACGAGAATATTTCTATTTTCCTCTCACAAAAAAAATCCGAGACACGTGAAAAGAAATGGTAGAGAATGTCGAGGCGATACTCTGCCAGTTTGTGTGTGACGCTACGCCATATTAAGCAAAGAGCTTGGAGCAATTCAAACGTTACATATTTATATTTTTTCTGTTGGGAAAATGTAGCCAAACTTACACTTCATAGAACGGTACATCAACCACGAAATACATTTCCTTTCTACACGTGTGTGTGTGATATGATATGAGAATAAGTAAGACGTGCACACATTCTTCCACTTCTTTTTGTTGGGTCTGGATTGGGACCTTATTTGTAACAAATTTGTTACAACTTTTCTGCTTTCTTCGATCTGGTACACTTTAACGATGTAACGCGGGAGAACGTGTGCATCTGCCCTTTATGAAGACAGTATTTTCAGGAATCATCTTTGTCGCCAGAGAGTCCTGAGTGATCACAACATGTATCATAATTGAGCGAGGACGCCCCGGGAAGGGGAACAAGCCTTAATAAACTTGTTGTGCCAAGAAAAGATTCTTTGTTGAACAATCACCCCGAAAGACTAGAAATTATGCGGACTTTTCTTCACATCTCTGACGAAGGAAGAAAGTTATTTTTAGTCCAGTGACTGCATAACAACTTATCGTAAAGTTTAAGTGGATATAAAGACTCACACAGACAAGAAAATTGGTTCACACACGACTTGTCGACAATAGCGATGATGACCCTTTTCCNCCACACACGAGTCTATTGTGACGATCTTCATGTGTAATATAGTGAGCAACATTATAGACGCACATCATATACGCTATAAGTATCGCTGGTGTAAAAGAGAAATGGAGCCAAAAGGAAATGTACCAAAAATAGTAGATTTTTTTGTTCTCGTGTCCTAGTTCGTTCCTTTCTCTGTTGGGAAGGGACCACCAACACTACAGCTCCATTGATAAGGCCACACACGAGTCTATTGTGACGATCTTCATGTGTAATATAGTGAGCAACATTATAGACGCACATCATATACGCTATAAGTATCGCTGGTGTAAAAGAGAAATGGAGCCAAAAGGAAATGTACCAAAAATAGTAGATTTTTTTGTTCTCGTGTCCTAGTTCGTTCCTTTCTCTGTTGGGAAGGGACCACCAACACTACAGCTCCATTGATAAGGCCACACACGAGTCTATTTTCGTTTCAGCCTAGAAACATATAGGAACATTCTTGTTTACTGTGCAACCTCTATATTATACGACATGTCTCCAAAATAGTGAAAGTTCTTGTAATATCACTTGATAAGGCAAGGAGGAGTGTATCATGAAGTGTTATAAGAAGGAAAGCAAAGGACTCCGAAATACTACGTTTTACTACTTCGTACATAGGTATATTCATGCAGAACGAACATATATTATGTAGTAAACTTATCCAGTATATGTACAATATTTGTTCGCGTGTGTGTGCACTTTTTCTGCTTTAGGAACGAACGAAACCAATAAGAGCTTCTACCACTTGTGCATGCTTACCATCTCGGAGAGAGAACGCAGTGGAGAATAAAAAGCTGGCTTGAGCCTGAACTCAGCCTCCAGTCTTCTGCGAGCCTTGTATCCAGTCTCTCCAGCTGAAAAAGTACTTTAAGAGCGAAAAAAATAAGCAAGATAGACCACACACACGAGTCAGTATTTTCTACATTTTTGTACTACAAGAAAATATCGTACCAGCCAGCCACATCCTTTCCTTTCTCTTTTTTTCGAGTACCCTTGGGTATGCACGAGCCTTGTTCGTAGTCTGAGTTATAAATGTGTCTACCTATATTCGTAGTAGAAAGAAAAGGGAAAAAGACTTTCCAAATCCTTCTCCGAATCTAGTCCACAATTCTGCTTCTCTCCGACGAGTCGATCGCACAGAAGGCGCGCAGGCAACGAAAACAGGAAAAGCAGACGAAGAGAGAGAGAGTGTGTGTGCGAGAGCCAGAGTGAAAGGAAAATGATTTTTGGGGAACGAAGGCTGTCTGCATCGTGAAACTAGCTAAGCTCTTCTATGCTCTTACATAACTGGGATTTTTATCAGCTGATAGCTCCTTTCTCCTTGCAGGAAAAAAAACTGCGTGCGTTTGTGTGTGAACGAACCTGAAAATCTAGTTAAAAGATTAATTTGCATAATTTTCTTCGAAAAGAAATTTTGCATTTTTCAAAGTATTTTTCCCCTAGAATTTAAATTTTGGAAGAAAACAAATCTGTGCATTTAGAATTTGAGGAAGTAAAATCACGACGGTTTTTAGGTCATCTCGCGATCCTTCGTGCAATATAAAGTTTTTATTACTCCAAGTGTACCACGTTAAAAAAAAGAGAAAGGAAAATCAAAAGTAAGATTTGAGGTGAGTGAAGAAAATATTACATGCGCGCGAGCACGCAAACAAGGAAATTAAAGTCCAACAAAACGGTAACTAAACCTAGTCCACAGTTTTCTCTTCCTTAAAATTAATTAATTCTCGAAAGCTGCAGAGAACGTTTCTGATTTGTTTGTGAATTAGTTTATTAAACCACGCGCGTTTTTTCTTCACATTTACACACTTCCGTGTTTGTCTAGAGAAAACTTATTTGCGAAGAATTTTCAATCGAAAAAGAAATCGTGAAAGAGAAAGGACGAAGTGAATTGTAAAAATTGAAATTGGACAAAAGTTTATCACAAAGAAAAGTTTTGTCAGGGTTTAAGTGAAAAAAATAATAATTAAATTGGAACAAAAAAACTAGACTGATTGTTATCATCCATCACTGCTATCACAAAAAGTTGTCTACAAAACTCTTAACTCTCTGGGTCATCTTCGTCACGCAAGAACTTCACTTTTCTAATTCTTATCTATCTTTTCAACCAATTATAAAAATGACCTCCGTGTCAACCGAAACCATGTCCTCAGCGACCACAGCGTTGGTCCGCGCTAGTCGCACGAGCACTGTCACCTGCACTCCAGCAGAAGAAGGCATCATTGCTTTGGTGACGCCAAACAAGCCCTTCAAGATTGTGGATGCACAACGTGAAATTCGAATGGGGCTCACGGCGGGCAGTCTGGATGAACTGGAGGATCGGGCAAAAACAAAGTTCCAGATTCCACTTAACCTCCCCATCCGCATTGTGTTGGAGCTTGATGGGACAGAGATTGATGATAACGACTACTTTGACACATTGGACCCGGACACGTCCCTTATGATATTGTGCGAGGATGAACGTTGGACTCCGTATAAATCCAACTTTATGTAAGTCATTTCATTTTTTGGTCTAGTGTGTGTACATGTGTTCGCTTCACACAAACATAATGTTCCACTTCCCACTTTCCAATTTTGTACTTTAATCCAAACACGAAAATCCTCCATAATCCCTTTCGCCAAGTATTATCAGCGTAACACAATGGGATAACCGTCAGCGAGGAGCAAGGAAGAAATTATATATATTTTCCTGGGTGCTGCTCGTCGTGGTCGTGTCAAGTCACGACTGCTCCAATTTCCACGTGTCTGGCTTCATACAAAATCTTTAATGTATCTTTCTTTTTGTGTTGTGATATTCATCAAACTCTCCTTTCTGCTTGCTTTTATTTTCCCCCCGTTGGATAAGAATCACTCATTTAGAAATCCCGATACAGATTCATGATTCCAATTTATGGTCTTTCATTACTACATCGTCAGCGTCATTAAATTAGCCTTAGTTTTATTCTTTCCGCTTTTCTTGCCAATTTAAGTCTCGCAACAAACATAACACATGGATAATAGCGTGTCATGAGAGATAAATTTTTGTTCGCGTGATTGCATCCGTTGCGTGACTGCTTGCCATTCGGAGCAGGAATGTACATAATACATGATAGGATTACATAGATACAAACTTTCTCTTCACATTTTAGTAACGCTGTAATTTTTTGGGAGAAAAGTTTCATTTTTTTATATTCCCCTTGCGCAATACCAATTGACTGGAATGACTTCTGACATTCAGATTTTTGTTACTGCTTTTCTCCGAATCCAGAATAAAATATGTCCAATTTTCGTCTGAATCTTACAACTTCTGTTACGAGATTGTTTTTCATTATTATTTCAGGCTTGTTTCCTTTTTTTGTGTCAAAAAATGAACGGAAGGAATCTATCCTTTCGTCTACGATTTTCGTTTTCCTTCTTATCTCCATCTTATTTATGTCATATCAGAATCATCATCATGTGGTCATACTCGCATCCTCCACATTGATTTTTTTCTAGTCCTGTCTCATTGGCTTGTCAGACTTATCAAAATCAAAATCCTTTTGGTATACAAATTTTTTATCTATGTTTCCTCCAAACAACATACGACTTTATAAGTATCCATTTATTTTATTGAGTCGGAAATAGGTACAGGAAAAAGGACGAAAGAATGCAAGACTTTTTTTTCTTTGACTTAATGTGCCCGTCATAAAATCTAGTTCAGTGGCTGTGCACAGATAAGATACATACAATACTACGCGCTGCACATTTATATCACTTGCTTTGCGTGCTCATTTAGTTTGAAGAAAAGGGGCGCAATACAGATAAAAAGTAGAGTAAAGTAGGTCCTTTCTTCCGGTTTCCTTTCGACTGACTACCTCCAGACAAAAAAAAAACTTTTTGCTCCAAATGAAAATAAATAAACGCCTCCTTCCTCCAATTTCCAGAGGCCATTTCATTTCCTTTCATACTGAAGGATTCCTTTATGATTATGAATATTGCAGTCTCGGGCTTGCGGTTGAAACGGACGAGAAAGGGTCAGCGAGCACTCCTGGTTCTCCGGTGGAGGAGCTCGTTTGGAGATTGCATCAAGATCTCTCATTCTTTCCCTGGCTGACTCCCAAAGAGCTCGAGACCATTGCCCAGATGGACAAGGATGAGATGAAGAAGGTCGTGCCAGACGTGCGATTCCTCGAGTTTCTCCAGGACCTGTCTGAGAAGTATTTGCAGGAGAAGGATAAGGTCGGCGTGGTGAGTGGCGAGGGTGAAACAATGCTGGCCAGCTCGAGCAGTGGTGGAAGCACAAGTAGCAGCGTCACAAGTCACACTGGCGGCGAGAGCAATAAGCCACCAAATGGGACATCCATTCTTCACGATCCTATCAAGCTCATCCGTATGTACTCAAAGTCCAAACATTTTCTCCAGAGCCATTACGAGCAACCACCTCACCATTCACAACGAGCTAATTAAGGACTGTGGTACGTTAGGAGAATGAGAAATTTTTATAGAGAGAAACGGGTAAAGCACGGAGAAAAATTGGAGAGAGTGACGGGTTAAAATGAAGAGCGAAAATTTAATTAGAGCACATAAGGGGAAGGAGTATATTAAATTACAGTTGATGTTAGAGTCAAGGAGAAATATAAGTTTTAAAATGCGGACGTGTAGTAGGAGTCTATAATCATTCGTGATCGTCATCGCAAAAGTCTAACATTATTACACACAAAAAAAATCTTCCTTTTTTTGCTAGAAAGATAAAGGCTTTTCTCATCATTCTTATATCCTGGTGAAAATAACAAGAAAAGATAATAATCCGTATACATGTCATGTGCATATTTATGTTCACATGATGATCATCATCCTCTTTTCATTTTTACACAAATATGTTCGTTAAGATTGCCATGTGCCACCAGGAGGATGATTATCTTGGGTGGGTGGTCTCGTGGAAGATAATTTAGCCTTTGATAACAACAAAAGGAGATTTACTTTGTAATCAAAAAACTTTTTTTTAATGATCTATCTTTTCCGTCTTAATTGGAGTAGCAGCAGTCAACCAAAATGCGAGAGTGCCAAACAATGTGTCCTCATTAAAATGTCCCAACATGGTTGGTGGTCATCAAAGTAAAGCATCATTTTTACACAAACACAAATTTACTTTTTCTTGAAAACACCTTTAATTTTCCAATTTGACGGTCATTATGGCGGAGATGTGAAACAAGAGTGAAAAAAGATCAAGGCGTCTTTTTTATTGTTATACTTTCAACATTTTCTTGTTAAGGAAAGTAAATACATAACATTACAGATACCAAGTATATAATGATATAACATAATACTATAGGATATACATACATGATGTGCAAAAAAGTATAATAATAAGGTTTGACACACTTTTCAACTTCTCAAAAGTTCTCAACGAGGAGATTTTGTATTGTTACATTAGGCGGAAAAACTTTTCAGGACATACTCAAACTATCATCTAAGCTATCTATTAAATCGTAAAGAAAAAAGAAATGCTGCAATGAGGTAATTTTTTTCTTCAATCCTTTCAGGCAAATAATATGGTTGATCCAAAAAGGCAGTGAGTAAACAGCAAATGCACACACCCAACCAAACGCTTTTTAATTCAGCACGATGGTTATATTATACCATGAAAATGATGCTATTGGTGGTATTATGATGTGGTTAGTTCTGCGTGAGAGTGTATGTGTGCACGTAACAAAGTAGCAAGATACTCTCGGAAAAAAATATGCGAAGGTTATCATCTGGTTTCGTAAGATTTTCTGGATTTTACAACTTTATTTTTGAGAAGAGAAGATAAAGATTTCGGGGGAGTTGTACATTGCCAGCGAAGTATTATTACCTTTTTGGTATACTTTTAATAATGGCCCACTTTTTCAAACGCAGGATCTTTTTTTGGTTCGTCAATGATTCTATAAATGATGAGGATCATTATGGAAATATGTTGGAAGATGAAAGCACAAATAATTTTTTTTTACATATTTTCCTCACTTTTGCCAGTTTTTTCATAAAAATCATATTCCTTATTTGCATAAACTAGAGCATTTTCTTCCACGTGGGAAAAGCTCAAAATATTTTATAGCTAATGATGATGTACACTCGGAAGAAAAAAACTCAGATGAAAGAAAATGCCTAGGGACATTCACAAATAGGTAAATAGGAAGGAAGGATGATAAGATGGCGACGTGTATGAATGGAGTAATAAGTCGTAATATGTTAGATCTTACGTTATTTGCAAATGGAAGACTCAAGATTGAACTCGTGCATTACTTTTACGATTTTTATGAGAGTACGATGTACGAGTGAATGGAACAGTCCTGTCACTTGTGCAGTAATGCTAAATTACCAAGTTCTACAATCACCAGCTAATCGGGTAATAATGACCTTTTGCGGAGATGGTAGCGTTATTTTTCCATCCTTTGAGCCCAACAGTCATTGACTTTGTCAAAACTAATGTGAATACCAAAAAGAATCCGGAACAAGTACGTATATAATGATTCACACTGCCATCAAGTCACGAGTGTGAAATATGATTCATTTTAAAATTAGCAAAAAAAAAAATACTTGCAGCATTAAAACATCAATAAATTGGAAATTACAAACACTTTTGGCATTTTCTTCACCGTGATTATGTTTCCAGTTTAAAACAAACTGTACTGAAACAGTATGGCCAGGCTGAAGTCCCAAGATATAATTTAACATGTACCTATGTAATGATTACAAAAGTATCCGGTGATGAGCACCAGCAGATTGCAATTGTTTAAAAGGACAAATTTCAGAGTTGCATTGCAGTTTTAAAATCATATTAAAACAGTGAGGCATTTTCTGTCAACTTGCTCAATAAAAAACATTCCTTACAAAAAATATTTTTGATTCACAATTTGGTAGTCCCTTTTTTTAAATTCAGTTATAAAAAGGGAAGAAGTCACGCAGTCGTACAGTACCGAGTTGTGTACTGTCGTACAGAACTTATTTATATTATTTACCAATTGGAACTTTGATTATATTAATTTACGTCGCTGAAGGCAAACACATTACACAAAACAGCCAAATTAAACACTGACATTAATCTGATCTTTATTTAATGAAATAATTTTAATACTTTATTCTCTTGGTTTTTATTTGCAAGTAAAAATTATTTAAAACTCCAAACTTAATACACAGGAATGGGCATCGCTCACAAAAATATAATTTTTATGATAATGATAACACACAAAACCAAAATAATGACCCATGCAACAAACAACTAAAAAGTTAAATAATCAAGTCCACCAAAAGATCAGCCAACACTACTGTAACTGTAGAACTCATTTGCAGTTTTGCACTTTCATATTGTACATACTTCATACATAAAAAATTACATATAGATGGTTATTAATTAAAAATTATTTATACGCATAAAGATGATTAGCGGAAAACTAGTGTAAACTGGAAATGGAACAGTCCGGTTCGCAAGATTCGCGAATTTTACAAAACAAGTCGAAGTCGAATTATTGCATACTCTACACAAAAAGAGGTTTTTTTGACAATCTCCTAAAAACACTTTTTTTAACCGGTTCAAGTTCCATTGTCGAGAAATTTCATTGGTGCTGAATTACGAGCATTAACCAAAATGCTCAAAGCGGACCGGAAGCGAACAATTCCTATTAAAGCTCGGGTATAACTTTAGTTAGAACATTGAGTGCTGTAATTTGAACTCATTAATTAACACTAAATAATTCAACTGTGTAAAATGGATGTTATCAATCTTCCACACAAAAAAAACACCTTCCCATCATTTCTTCCTTTACAAAGGTAATTCACTCGTGAATCTCTAGAAAAATAAGAACTGCACCGCGTATGACTGTTGCTGACTGTTATAACTACTAAAAACTAATCAATTATTGCAAAGTACTTACTTACAGCTACATTACAAAATGTATTAAATCAACTACAATCTAGAAGCATAAACACATAAGTGTAGTGTTTGTTTGGTATAAACTTTTTTCCAAGAAGTGGAAAACAGGAAGGCAGGAAGGAAGCTGGTACAGCTCGTTATAAGTATAAAAAATGAATTTTTCGTCGCAGTTTGTAAACACTGTTTTGGAGGAAAAAATCCTCAAACTTTATCTAAGAAACAGCTCATTCAATCAAAACTTTGTGATGTTAATAGAACGAGATGAACAAGGGAGCGGACGGTAGGCGTGTAAACTACCACTGTAAATATAGTCTTACTCAACATTTTCCCAAAAAAAAACTAAGATCCTTATTTCGGGGGATTCCTCCAATAATAATTACTTTAATTAAATTTCATTAATACGAAATCATGAACGTCTATAAGTTAAACTGTATGTGGGTAGATTGTAAAGTGAGAGGAAGTTGTGCAAGTTGTTTATTGTTGTCGTACACTTACTTACTTAATTGCATACATGCAAAACACATATTGGAATAGGTTAAGACTAAAATAGAATTAATATGAACAATATATAAATGTAGATCAGCTCTGACTAGATTAGCAAATTTTGCCCAGGTGAAAAGGGTGGAGCGCAGCTTTTATTACATCGAAAGTGGAACATGAGCAGCGACGTAATAAAATATAGAAAAGCGTTATCGGATGAAGTTCACTTCTGTGCGCTTCATGTTTGCTTTGAGATGTTTTCCAGGAAGTTTGGTACTGATCTCTCATGTTTCGTTTGGACTGTTTCAAGTGGAGTGGTTTACTTTACCTATGTACATGGTATAATGAACCCAGAAAATGTCTCATAAATATAAAAAATATGATTATCACAATTCTTATCTTGGTGTTTATTGATAAACCTTCGCAAGTAAGTTAGAGTTACTTTCATTGATTGACTTTATGTGTAATCATTCTTTTTTATTGAACTTCCTCTCATTGTCTCGTATTAATGGATTTTGGTGCCATAATAAATGTGTTAATATAAAAAAAACAAGTGGTTCGACTTGAAGGTCTTCTTTGTCGACATTGATTCATTACTTCATTTCCATGATCTCCTTTCACATAACATTTTAAGAATGGTGCAGACTGTTTGGTCGTCTCTGACCCACCAAGAAAAAAAAACACAATTGCGCTGCCACTTCAGAACAAGATTGACTTTTTTTCTTTGCTCGATTACTTCTCTAAAACTATTTAGTGAGGAAATGGAGAGAAAAAGTGTGAGCAGACAAGGTAAGTGCGCTGCTGGCCATTCCCAGAGGATATCCTGTGTGTGTGGGTACTTAAAATGGACACAAGAGTAAAAACGGGTACTTTGTTTCTGCTGACCTTGCACTGTCAACACACACGCTGTACTTTAAAAAAAAGGAGCAGAGAGCTAGAGCCCTTTTTGGTTCGTCTATGTGATGAAAGAGTAATAATGCAAGGATGACTTTCCCCTCTTATTCATTATTCATCAGGACATTCCGCCATGAATGTAAGTGGATTGACTGACTTTCACCATTTATCCTAATCTTTCGTCGGAATTACATTTTTTTGGTTCGCGTGAAACAAAGCTTTGGGCTCACACTCAAAATTATCAATACCTACTTTGCCTTTGAGCCTCAAAGTGAACCTTTTTTTAGCTCAGCAATCTGCGTCATGCATGCTTATTTGTACAAGAATCCAAAATAAGCTGAAAGTCTAAATGCATTCATGTTAAAAAATATAGCACTCTCTTCACGCTGACATGTATGTATGTATGTATGTATGTATATTTATTTCATTTCTTTTGGGGAGTCCCCATGAAACGATACAACTTTTTATTTTCCTAAAACTAGAGAGTTAAAAAGAATTAAAAGAATTGGAGTTCTGTTAGTAGTGGTTAGTTCTATGTTTAATATTAAGCATATATGTGTAGACTAACTTATTCGGATTTTATTTGATGAGTAATTTGAACATGATTTGGCGAGTAATTAAAGTAATAAAGTAAAAAAGTGAATCTTTGGTTTCTTCATTTGTACACTTATTTCTTACGATATTTAAGTACAATTATGACTACGATAATAGATAGTTCTATAATGGCGATAATTCCCCCCCATAGTATCTTTTCTGTGGTGGAGTGGTTGTCTTCGATCATATGTGAGAGGGCTTCTGAGCTTTGCTTGTTAAAATATGCTCCTATGATGTCATACTTGAGCATGTTGTTGTAGACGTCTCCATATTGGAACCCGTTTCTTCACGCTGACATCAAATAGTCATTCTTATCCTGGTTGTTTCAACTTGGGCTTAGAGAGGAACTGGAGGAATTCCATGATAAATCATGAACAAGCGTACGCGGAGCTCGTTTTTTTGTGAGAATGTCAACATGACGGACAGACAAGCGGACCACAAGCATAAGTAAGTACATAATTAAGCGACTTTGATACGATTCTGGTTAACAAGGAAAATGAAACACATTTGTATCACATCACGTTCTCTACAAAGTAGTCCCAGTCCAGCTCCAACTTCTCACTTAATGCTCATATCACATGCAATAAAAAAGTAAAAACCATCCGGCAAATAAAACAGAAAGTCTGAGGAAAAACAACAACAACACTTTTTTTGCTTTTCTCGAGTTGATTTCAGCCTGCCAGGAAAAATTACACGAGTTTCCATTCTCCACTCAAGAGTCATTCATTAATGGAGCCAATCTAATATTCATAGAGTTGTCCGTCCACAATATTTCCTGTTACGCTTCACCATTAAAACACGAATAAAGCATAATAAAAAGAGGAAGTTTACCCAACTTCAATTCTCTCCAAAACCCTTCTCAATTTTTTTTTCGGGGCAAAGGAGGAACGAGAAAAGATGCTACTTCAAGTAATGAAAGTAATGCGGATGCATGGATTCCCATGGAATGATACGAGGTACGTGTTGAAGTGCCTATTTTAAAAAAACCTCATTAGAACACTTTTCCCTCCGAACATTTACAGCACGGCTTGTTGAATGCTAAGGGAAAAAATACACTCTGTGTTATGGAGAATTTTCCCAAACTAAAAAAAAATCTCCTCCTCTACGCTGCGAAAGTGTGTTTGTGGTCTCGATGCAAAAAAAAATCGGGAGAGCGAACAAAAAAAGTGAAAAGTTTTGGACTGCACACTTTCCCTTCTCCTTTCGCTCCACTACTACCACTACCAAACTGATGATAACTTTTTAAGGAGAATTATAACCCAGTTAATGCTCTCTATAATGTATCTATGCAAATGCTCTGAGTGCATTGTATGTAGCAGCATCTAGTTTTTTCTTCAAGCCGATACTATTTCACACAAAGGGTGCAACAATACAGGTTGTGCTGGAAAGTGTGGTAGCACAGCACCAAACAATGTTTGCACACAGAACAAGCAAACATTGCGCGTGAGAGAGGGAAAGCGGAGGAAAGTAGGCCGAGGACGAGGACACATACAGAACTAAGCTCTGCGAGCTTAAACGGAACAACATGGAGAGATGTATTTATGTACACATCCAAGAGTATGGATACCATGCATATCTCCCGAAAAAAATCCTCAAAACATGCCAGAGAGCACGACGACAGCGATCGGTTTGAAAGGCTGTTAGAGCTTTGTTGTGCTCAAGTGAAAGCAATGTCAAGTCGACCGACATCAGAATAAAAATAAGAGAAAAATCCCCACCAAAACAAATGATAGGAAGAACCACACAAAAAAATTAGAATTTTGTTATTCCTGTAGAACATCGTTGATCTTGCAAAGCCTTGCTGCGCGCTTTTGCATATGAAACTCGACGACGACGAAGCACGCACGCGAATAACAATTTTAATTCGAAATCTTTCCCATGTCTCGTTACAAAATGTCAATCCTCTGGTTAGATAAATCTATCAAAATAAAATCTTTTTTTTCGATGCGCAAAGAATGTTGTTTATCGTGACACATTTTCTCCAACAAATTCAACCGCTTTTCACATGACTGCTAATTTAATTTCATTGTCTGAAAATTTTACAAAGAGCTCGGAGCCACCAGCCAGACGTTTTGGTATTCACCAAAACATATGATATTCATGTGGAAGGGCAAGGATATAGCTGGAAACAATATTTTGGAGAAACACAATTCTAATCCAATAACAAACTGGGAAACTGTTTCAAGCTGCCGACATCAACAAGCGTGGAAAAACAAACAAGGAGAAAGGAAACAAGGAAATTAGGTAAATACCAACATCGAGGAATAATAGGGAAAAGCTCGTGAGTGAGCTCAGTTTGCAGAGGGCTTCCATAAATGCTTTTAATCTGATTAAATGTGTTTTTGCTGCTAAATGAAGATTGTGCTGCTCCAGTTATTATAATATGCTTGTGATCCACACTGTGATTTACTTTATATGGCGTGTTTTGAATCGAAAGGAGTAACAAAAAAAGTTTATAAGGAATAATGCAAGTTTTATGCAGTGTGGGAGCCACCACCCCAAATGAAGGTTGATTTTGGATAGTTGTTGTTGAAAAATGTTCAAGTTAATTGGCTCAATAGAAGGCTGTGTTGCGCATTTAAAGCAATCTCAAAGGCGATTTCTGATAGTAGCCTCTTTTCTTTTGAAGGATTACTGGCTAATAAGTAAGCATGAGTAGAAACAATAAAAGTGCGCCGAAGCTCTTTTTCAGCAGTAATTCATCGTAAAAAATGTTTTGCAAGCAGTTCGCTCTGATATTACTGCTGACGGTTGCGTATAAATATGATTAATGCATGATATATGCTGCTGGCTCGGTTTTTATTATCTCCCATTTAAACCTTGCTCTCTGCTGTTGCACAAATTATTATGAATGGCTGCATATATATTTCATTGAATAAGATTGTCATAATAGTGTATATAGTTTTGCGAAGTGGTTAGGAACCTCCCTAAATTCCGGAAAAACCTCCGTAAAAAGGGGCGTTGGGAATTCCATACTTGATTAAAAAGCATTAAATTATTTCTGGAAGGTTCCAATTTGGTAACTCGAAAATGTCACAAGACTTTTGTCATAAAAATACTATAAAACCATACTAACAGCTCATCGTTCATTTGATGTACACATTGACAACTTTCTAAGTTTTCTCTGTGACAATCACGCGGAGGAGCACGGCAAAATGGCAATCTT
>JAHZNF010004224.1:0-12209 GCA_027744215.1 Troglopedetes dispersus | reverse complement strand
AAACTTTAAGGTAGCTGCCTCTTCTTCTCAAGGTAGTGATATTATTACTATTACTTATCTTCCATGTTTTATTATTGTGGCTTCTCCATGCGTGTTAGGTTGTTACGTACGATGATGATGATGATGAGATGAATGGGAGTGATGTTTTAGTAGGTAGTAGTGGGTATTCCTATCTTGGGAAAATTTTATCGTTTGATCACTTGCTGCTCATGGCTGTAAAATTTCAGAAAAAACATGCGTGTTGCAAGCGCAATTTACACCAATAAAAATATTGTATATTATTATTATTGTGCCTTTTATGGGGGCAACTATAATAAGAAGGTCGAATAAAAAGTGCAAAACATTTTGATACGGTTACACGTTTCTTTGAAATGAGGGTTCATGTAAAAAGGCATTTTACTATCGATAAAAATCAGATTTTAAGGCGCCAACAACAACCTAAGCAAAATGATGAAGATGTTTGGAGTTGAGAGGCAAAAAGGATTCCTTCTTATTTCTGTCATTTAAAAGTTTGAAGGTAAAAAATGGTCAATTTTTATGAATCACCTATATGTACAATCTTCTCTGTTGACGATCAAAAAAATGTTTCATCTTTACTAAGAATATCTTCCGACTCGCGCTTTAAGTAATGCGACAAGTGACATCCCCGGAAGTTGCAGTAAATCCTGACGGATTGCCACAAAATTCTAAAACTTAATTTTTCTTACTTATCTATTTGCGCCCACTGCGCCTGCACTTCATCGCATCCTATAAAGAATTCATCTTTGTAAGTAAGTAAAAGATTAAATGTCGCAAGCTGGCTTTCATTGAAGGATGACGACAAAGATAAATTGTCAACAATTAATAAAGTAGGCTTAGGAAATAACTTTGGAATTATGAACATATACTTTACTTAAAGTCCAAAATGCATGAAAAAAACCTTCATACAGATACAAATTGTCAAAACACATTTTAATACTCTCCGTCTCAAGTCCCAACTGGCAATAAAGAATACTAATCTAAAGTTCAAATGCTTGACTGAAAATAAGCGCATTTCCCCATGTCTTCTGCATCTGTTGCGACAACAAAGTTGTAATGAGAATTAACTTTCTTCTAGTTCTCAGCGTCTTTGCTTTGGTTCCCTAACGTATTATTAAAGCAACAAATTTCATTCATTCCAGTTTAAAATGCTGGAGAAGGAAGAAGTGAGAGCATTTTATAAGAGTTTCAAACAAACAATTTTGGAGCAACTTGCCATTAATGAAATGACATTAGGTACGCAACGTAACATATTAAAAACCGTATTAATGAATTGTTCTTACTCCTTGCTGCAAGTTGCAACATACATATGAACTACGAAGTGAGAAAGTGTGTGTAATAATGTCTCATAGCCAGGCGAGGCCGACATGAGACATTCAATTTAATTCAATTTAACTTTGTCAAACCGCATTCATTCATTCGCTGACTTGTGGAGACTAAATAGGTAGTTGCACTAGTTCCTCCTATAAAACTTATATATTTTCTGCAATTGCTCTTCACCCGTTCATCGACCAAGAAACTTGTGTTTTCTTGTAGCCTCTCTACCACATGCACGACCATACTAAATTCATTTTTAATTAATTGGCTAAATAAATGGCTCCAGTATTTGGATTATTATGTCCTATTCACCCTATCCATAATAATATCATGCTGGTTGGTGTTGGACACTTTCTTTTATCTGCTGTGTGAACTTCTTTATTAGAGCTTGGGTCAAAAAGTGATTGTGCAAATTGTGTGACAATTGCTTGTCCGTTGACTTCATGATGATAATATACCTAAATGATTAACAGTATCGAGGTCCTTTATGTGCTCTCTGGTGCTGATCTAAAAATAGACGCTTTAAAGACTTATGATGATGTGAGTGCATCAGGGTAAGTGTGAAAGCTGAAAACAGCGACGAACATGGAAAGCCGGTGAGGATGTGACAATGAAATGAAACCCTACGTCAACAAATCTTTAATGATAATCATGAGAAATGACGTGACCTTAGTCCTTTGCTGAACCGAATGACATTTCATCCTAATCAAAATTTAACGCCTGGACATCGTTGAAATTTTGATAGAAATCGTGTGCGAATGTTTTTCTTTTCATTTCCGCTGGGGAAAAAGCTTCTCATGTAGTACACAGCTCATTATTACTACTGCTTCGCACATTATTGTTGTTGTTGTAACTAACAAGTGCATACATTTATTCACATGTATGTATTTATGAAAACATTTAGCAAAAGAGTCAAGCAAAATGCATGCGCTAATGATTAAATGCTGGAGTGAAATTAAATTCCCGATTTGCGACTAGGTTTGCCAGCTAGTTTAACATCTTTTACCAGATATACAGGATATATATCAATAAAATTACTCTAAAATTTGCGATTACATAATGTGTTATTTAAGAAAGTACCATGAACCGAATGATGCTGTGACTGTGAAACTGCATAAGGTACTTTCGTGTAGCGGATGAAATATAAAATGAAACTGTCAATCAAACTGAAACTTGGGAGGACTATTTGCAAAACGGTGCTCTTGCTGATTTGTCATATGTATATAAACAACTTTTTTTATTAAGATAGTTCATTTTAAGGCTTATTGAGAGGATATAAATTTTATTTATTATAACAGTACAAGCTTTCATCTGCTCTCCGCAGACATTTTCAAGTACAATAATAGAAAAGGAAAACNTGAGATTTTTGGCTCTCCGGCTTATTCGTTCTACTTTATGATATGTTTTACACGACCACAATGTTGACAAAGTTTAAGGAAAGGTAAAGGAACAATAATGTAAAATAAATGCGTTTACAACTACACGTAAACTTTTCACCATACAAAAAATGGTAACAATTTCACCAAATTTCAACTCTCTCGCGAACAAATGCCAAGCAAAACAACAATTCACTTTCTGTAACTTTCATGTCCATTTGTAAATAAGAAAGGGGGAAAAACTAAACTTCCTAATACTTTTTTTATTTTAAGCTGATGTCGCAAACCTCCAAGTTTGATTGAGAGGACCAATGACACACTAAGATTGTAGAGCGTATACTAATGTGCAACTTATTACAAGGGCAGGAAATGAGCTGTCACATTATTTTAAAATGACGTGCAAAAAGAGAGTACATTTCCTTACCATTTTAAACTGTTTTCCACATTCCAAATCCTATGAAGGAGCACAATTTCAGAAATGAAGCAATATGGATTATCACTTATAAACATTGCACAAAAATTATCAACTTGGCTTTTACTACACAACCAACTCGAATTTATTTTTGCACTGTATTTTCAAAATTAATCGATATCCTGCCGACGACATTTTCAGCATTCAGTGACAATCTTCTTCATGACATGATGCCGGCTTTCCTTGCACTTCTAATTTTTGAGCTTATCATGCAGTCTTTTGGTAAAAATCTCAAGAGAACGTAATAACCTTTTCCTCCCTTCCGTCTTCAACTTACTTGCGTCAACATACGATATTTTGCCCTTTCTTTTCCAAACTGCCTATTTATAATTTACCAATTTAGCAGAAAGTGATGTTGGCGGTGCAAAGAATTTTGTTTAAACCTACACGATGCCACACTGACTGAGGAGGAGCCGACGAAGACATCAAACTACTGCACACTAAATAAGAAAGAAAGAACAACGGCAGTGTCTTATGTCTTACGATAACACCACCGTCATCATCGTTCTCAAATGAAAATCAGCAATGCAAACAAACAATAAAAACACAACCCTGAGTAAAAGTTTTTAACTGATGATGTGATGTTGATATAAAAAAAATATGATGATATGCCACTCAACTCTTCAACTCATTTTTTTCCCTGAAAGTAAACAAACACAGAAACACGCATCATTTATTATCATTGTGTTCTTCAACGTGATGTCTACCAAATCTATAAGTTATTCTCCCGTCTTTATCCGATAATATGCATCCTTTAATATGCGTATCTCATCCCTCCGAAACCACACATTACACATGGAAGAATATACAGAAATGATTTTTTACTGTCAGGTATCAGTATCAGGTCGCACTCATATCCTTGTTATAAAAAGTGTGTACATACATATGAACATGCAATGAGATATGAATCAGCCTCATTATCATAAAAACGTACACTCCACACTTGTGAGTTTTTGTGAGCACACACACACGGTCCATGGTGTATGAATGCATTTATACACTTCTTCAAAAACTTTTTTTTAGGAAGGACGATTTTTTAAGGAGCAAAAAAAACTAAACAATAATCCAAGAAAAAAAAATCCTTTAGTGTTTACCAAACCAAACCAGCATCACTGTATCAAAGATCGTATCGTACCATCATCACCAGCATTGCACCAACCACGTTATTCCCCTTTGAAGAGTCTTGTCGCTGATATATTTTGTGAAGGAAACAAACATTTATCAAAACTTTTTTATGTCTAATTTGATGCAAAATATAATGCTGGAATTGTGTACTCTCCTAATAAACCTGTACATTTTAAGAAATACTTTGATACTGTTTTTAAAGTATGACATAGTGTGATTAGGAGGACTTGATTTCTTTTCTTGTGCCGCGTTAAATTGACTAATGAACCTGATTAAGCGAAGAAGTTGTGTCCAAAGTTTTACCGACACAGATGAAATATTTTTGGTGTTTAGGCAGATGGAATGAAAGAGGGAGAACACAGCGAAACGAGATCACATTGCATTGCATCAGTCAATTCAATCAATCAATGTTCTTTTTACACTGCAATCGATAAAGTAGATGAGAAGAGATATGCGTACCTACGATGAACCATGCATATGCCTGCCTGAATGAGATTTTTAGCTCTCCGGCTTATTCGTTCTACTTTATGATATGTTTTACACGACCACAATGTTGACAAAGTTAAAGGAAAGGTAAAGGAACAATAACGTAAAATAAATGCGTTTACAACTACATGTAAACTTTTCACCATACAAAAATTGTAACAATTTCACCAAATTTCAACTCTCTCGCGAACAAATGCCAAGCAAAACAACACAATTCACTTTCTGTAACTTTCATGTCCATTTGTAAATAAGAAAGGGGGAAAAACTAAACTTCCTAATACTTTTTTTTGAATTACCTGAGCAGTACTCAAGAAGATGTTGAGAATGAGATGTTGTCAGAAAGAAGAAGTGATACGCTGATCGCTCGTCTTCTTTTTTTTGTTACTTAGTATCCTTACACTACACCAACACCACTGATATTTTCCAACCACGTAAATATTATTTTTATCATTTTTATGTATCTCACTTTATTATGCTGTCCTGCCTTGGTGGCTGGCACAAAACTTCTCATATAAATGTGGGAAAGAAGATGATGACGAGAACGTCGGTGGGTGACTGTAGTGACACATCAAACAAAGTAGGAAGACGAAGAAAACATATATATTTTTTGGTACAAGGACACGTTAAAAAAGACCAAGATTCACTTTCCTTGTATGTGTACACTATTTTCTTTTTCTTAAAAAAAATCACGTATTATTATGTTCAATGCTTCCTCCGTCAACTTTGTGAAAATATAAAAAAAAAGTTGTGGAAAAGAAGAAGCGTCTGCACAAGTCCTGTTCCTTACTTCTTCTCCGATCTCATCCTCTCGTGCACACACAAACTCACTCCAGAAAGAGAGAGAGAGACAAAAAATTCAGCAACCAACCTCCCATCAACATTTATATACAGTCGGTGAGCATACGAATTGGGAAATCCACTACTCACATCACATCCATCCACTCGTCGTACACACACGACGACTTTATTTTCATGAAAAAGAATTGCTTATTGTGGATCGGAGCCTCGTTTTCTTCTTTGCTCCTGGAAGTGGAGACTACGAGTCGCATAATGAAATAAAACCCGTTCCTGTTCCGTTTTTTTCTCCCTATGTTGCTCGCATGCTCGCTCGTGTGCTGTGTGTGTGTGAGAGAGAGAGAGAAGTGAACAAGAAAGAGCCAAAAAGAAGAACCATGAACTTTTATCACCACATCCACACATGCACCAAAAAAAACCATACATACACGGAACGCAATAACTTGAATTTTTTTGTCCAGTTTCCAGCATCATCATCATTATTATCATGATATCAGCAAAGGATGAAATGAGCCTTGCCATGCAGGAAAGTCATACCTCGTAGGTAGTAGTCATCCATCTCGTCTCCCACCACCACAACATCTCTCTCCATCTCCTTCCAGTAGCCTTTTGGGTGCAGAAGACCAACCAGAGACACAGAGAGAAATCGTCCGTCTTGTCTTGGTTTATAGAGTAGCGCACAAAAGATGGGAGAAGGCTCATGCCTATTCTTTTAGTGTGCATATTATACTTACTCATAGTTACAGCACTTCTGGTTCTTGCAACATCTTGGATCCTATTTTTTGCTCTGGCTTCCTCTTTCATATTTATTCTCTTGTTGTAAAATAAATATCCTCTTGGGCCATTATAATCAGAGGGATGATCTGATCGGTTGGCTCCCTGAGTGATCGTCTTTTTGTTTTGCTACTTTTTTTTTACTGAAACTACTTGGAGACTTCTTCCATCCATTTCTCGTTATCTTGATTTGATGATAATGGGATACACGGGCGAGCGACGTGTGCGATGCGTAGGTTTTTTTTCTCTTTTTCTGCTGCATGAGCAGAATGAAATGAAACAGAGGAACAAGATAGATCAGTTTGACTTAAGACTGATTTCTAGTCAAGCCCACCATGCCTTCCCTGCTTTTACCTCAATCTGGACATAAATTGTCTTGTTGTTTCTGGGTTTTTAGTTTGACAAAGTAAATGTGTTTAGAAAAAAAATCGGCTTTGCTGAGATTTAAAAGATTTCATTTTCTTCGGCTGAGAGCTTAATGAAACGGGTGGAATTGTTCTCTGCAAAAAGGCGTAAAAGTTGTCATGCTCAAAAGATGAAGAGAGGGTGTAGCAAATTTTACATGAGTGATCTTCTTCAACCAAACCACCGCACTGATGTCAATGGACATCTTCCCTAAAATGTTTGCATCGACAGTGTATTGTGTGATACTTATGTTTTTTTTAGTTTTTCGGATACCAACGTTTCTAAACTTTAGTGCAAAGCGGACTCGCCAAGGAGGAACCCTTTTGTTTTGGGGGGAATTGGCAACAGGAAGTATTTTGAATTAATGAAACAATAATTTCGAATCACGAATAGTACAGTTGACAAAATTTCAATAAATATTTAAACATGCGTCATAATCCTAATGTGAAGGAGGTACAGTTATTGAGCAATGCATTACGAAATGAAATGGTACATGATTGCGTTTAATCCAGAAGGAAAAAACAGCAGCCAATAAAAATAGTCTGGATATGCGATAGAATTAAATAAGTTTGAGTTGTGCAAATATGTATGATCAATATGAGAAGAGCCTGTGGTCCTGGCTGGGTTTACTAGACTTTATTTAAATTCCATAAAGTCGTAAATGAAGCAATATAAATTATCATTTTCATTGGTACTGCACAGGAAACAAGAATATTTCTAAGTTGAGGAGCTTTACTTAAAAGTCTCCGATGCTAAATCCTTTGTTCAAGTTCCTATTTAATGTACCCATGCATGTGTCTTTTCGCAAGAGAAAAATATCCCATGTGCACAATTCACAAAATTTCATCTATTACAGATGCTGTTAGTGGGATATTGTGATGTATGTAGGTAATATATTTTCACTTCAATAATATCACAGTCTTTTAAAGTTTTTTTTTACTTGAGTGCAGTTGAAGCAAAAACTGGAATGCAGCAGTGGCTAACTGTAACGTATACACAATAGAATCCACTTGAAATTCTCAACGCATCCATCCATTACTATCGCTTAAATGTCGGGGGTCAAAACAATTTGTGGGGAATAGTGGCTAATTAACAATAAATTACATTTTCAAAGTTCACCACAGTCAGCAATTTAGGAAGTGATTATGATTGCAAATTGTAGATTTGCATAACAATGTGATGATAATATTAATGATCATTACTGGTCTTGAAAATGGTAAATGCATGAACGGCAAAATTTGTTGCAAGATTGTACTTTTCTGTGATAATACCAAAAACATTTCTTTAGTCCATGCCTGCTTGCTGCAACTCTTTAGTAGTCGGGAGTCGACATTTTTCCTTGTTTCAAAATATTATGTACTTGTATTATATATGTCCATGTCGTAACTCTTTTCGATTCCAAAAACCTCTGCTTCTCACTTTGCCTGCATTCAAGTTTCCATTGAAAGGCCACTTAAAGTAGCAAAGTGAGAGCTACAATTAAAATCATTGACACCAAGGTCAAGGCTTTCGTTTTTTCCCTGTGCATATTTGCATCCATGCTTTAAACATGCTTATTATGCATTAATTTCTTTTGATGCGTGATGCAGAAATAAAAGCAGCTACTGCAACTTACAATGAAAAATCTGTTTCACGAAAAAAGCCCATCAACGCAACCCGATTTCCCCGAAGCAGAGGAATAAACCTCCTGCACTCCTTTTAATTCTCCATTTCCAGCAACAATCTCATCTTGCCTTCAATGTGAGTGAACACAAGGTAAATCTATAATAAAAGCAAAAACTATAAGCCATGTCAAATGAAGGTAACCAAACCAGTAAAAAAAATCGGGTTCTACTAGCCCATTTGTATGCACATTCCTTTTTTAACAAGTACCTAACCCAAGTCGTGTCCGAAAAAATGAATGACACGGAAAACAAAAGAGTTTTAAAGTGTACTACATGAACATTACTTAGGCCTCTCAGACGTCCTTTTTTTCGGGGGACAGTCCTGATTTTCGATGGTCAAAACCCACAAAAATAAGGACGTCCTGATTTCTGAAGATGTGTCCTTACTGTCCTATTTATTTTTACGGGACAATTTGTGGGTGACATTGACTCGTCTAATCATAATTATGAAACAGCATAATTCTTAGTTTTTAGTTTCATATATCATATACGTTATGATTTTATCGTGAGTATTCAAAGAAGCGATTCCGGACGTGCTTTTGGCATGCTCTATCAATGTTACCGATGACATTGTTTTGTGAATTTCAGAATTTTGAAGGTGTGACAAGAGTAATATGTCCGACCGTCAAAGCCGTAAAAATCGAGGCAAGACTTCTCAGGTTCCAACTTTAGGAAGCTGAGCTGAGGCTCGATATTTATAGCTACAACGTGATTCTCGTACAGATAGCGTGAGTTGCTGTATGGTATACTAAAATCGTTTTAATTGATTAGTTTTCACACGAACTTATTTTGGAATGGGAAAGTGAAAACCAGGACTATTTTTTAAATTCAAAGCATACTTTAAAATTGCAGATTTCTTGTGTCATTTTGAATCATTGGAAAGATCTTACGACTTTACATGCTGAGTGGTCAATCACAACTTGTGGTCCACTCTGAGAAAATATTGCAGCTCCAATCTTTAGGAAATATACTAGACTGCCTCGGTACTGTATGTGTATTCTAACAAAAATGTATTGGTTAATGTGGTCAATGAGATCACAGAACGTCATGTTAGCAGATATTTCTTAAATTCGGACTGCCATGCAAACGTAAGCCCCGTGGTCTCAGAATATAAATTCATGGCTGCAATTTGTTAATTTGACAGTAGTTTTAGGGAATTTTGCTTCAGTACTAAAACTATGTACTTGAAAAACCACATTTCATAATTTGTTACTTAAATGTAAGGGGAAATATGCGACAATAATTTTTTGTCCTGATTTTGACCCTCGAAATTCTGAGAGGCCTAGGAAACGACGGCAGCAAGAAAACAATAGTAATATACTTCGTGGTCCTAATTGAATGGCGAAAAAATCTTTTGACTAATGAAACAACTTTCTATGACGCCAGTGGCAATCTAGTTCAATCGCAATTTTATGAGCTTACGTGTATCTAATGCCTTAACAGGTATTTGCATATTACCACTATAAGATCCAAGGTGTCATGTGACAAGTTGTGACAAGTCCAAAAACATATTATATCGTTCTACTCAAACTATTTATTTTCAAAATGAAGGAATTCGTATTGTTAAGGATTCTCCTGCTTATCACCAGCACTCAATCATCATCTTCACCAAAGACTCATTCATATGATTCGACTTGCTTCGCTCTAATTACCATTTCCCGTAACTTCTCCCTTGACTTCGGTTTTCCGCACATATCTCAATTAATTGATGGAGGAAGAGTCACGGTTACATTTACAATTCTCTTTGTTGACAACACCTTCATAGATAACGATTTCGACGAGGAGGAGGAAGAAGAAACGTTTCTTGCGCTACAATCCAGTTCCTTACGTTATACTTTGCAATTCCGAAATTCCTGCACTTGCGTCTTCATACTTCCCGCAACTCCTCAAGAGGCTTCTCAGGTGATTCAACACTCAGGTTGGGCAACTTCTACTAAAGTCCCGTTTCTAGTCGCAGTGCCTTTCACACTTTCTCAAGCTGACTCTGTAATTCAAGACTTTACGGGAAACATCGAGAAGCACGCAATTATCACCGCACCCATCATATTTTTTGTTCCGGACGCACATGCTAATCCGAATTTAATGTTGTACTGCTACTTTTGCCCAGATGAAGGCAGCTCAAAATTTTATCTAGTCACATGGCAAACGCCACTGGATACGTTAGTGTCTGACCTTCTAAGCGTTTCAGGCCACCTGAACGGTCACGGTTATGCCCATTACAGCCTGCTCCGTTTTGGTATGATGCAACTGGAAATGCATCATTTCACAGAGTGCACTCAGGCGACGCGGTTGGACAGTTTTTCTAACAACCATCCCAACTTTTACAAGGGACTCTCCCAGTGCCTATATTACCAAATAGGCATGATTTCAACATTGCAGGATATTCTTAACTTCACGATTGTTGGAACAAAGGAAGACATTCCTTCCTCTGAAAGGAACAGACCAACAAGGTTCATGAGAATAGTTCTTAACGAACTGGCTTATCATTCGCTCCCAACTGAGTATTTAACTTACCAATACAAGCTCATCATTCTTAACGAAAGTCCTTCCGCCGTCACAGCTTGTGTCAACTCTAAGACCTTAGAACAGTTCATCTTTAGCGCTGGCTCCGCCATTAAATGGTCTGCCTTGGTGAGCTTGGCTTGCACAGCAGTCCTTTTCATTTTCTACTACAAAAGTTTGTGGAAAGGATTGGATCTCATGTTACCCATTTTTGGCTTACCTTATCAAACCGTTCATCCACGAAGGGTTGCAGGTAGCAGTCTTCTATGCCTTGCAATTTTGGGATGGAGCTATCAGGCCTGCATGTCATATAACTCACTCTATCCAGCCCAATATCCAGATTTGCAGGAACTATTTGAATCCGACTTTAAGTTTCCAGTTCCAGGAAATAGTAAATTCTTGGTGAAGCGATTTATTAAAGCGGTAGCATCGAACCCAGCTGTGAACAGTTTCTTGAAAAATCTTGTTGGAAATAGGGAACTTACCAATATTTTCAAGCCCTCACCTTACAGATTATTTTCGGAACCAGTTTACGACGTGATCGAAAGAATTACGAGAGAAAAACTATTACTCTACTCGGATTCAATTCCTGGATTGTACTATGCAATGAAGCCTGGATTGACAATGAGTGTTCGAGATAAGTACTTGTGTCAGTCTTTTAATTTTGGGCATGAGTTAAGTACTCGTTTCCCCTTTAATCTTAGAATCTGGGGGTACCTATCTGACCAGTTTGAATACTTTCTAAGGAAATGGTTAGAAGCTGGGTTCGTGGGTCGAGGATTGTCACTTGTGAAATCTAGCTACTTGCAGGGCTTAGATATTGAAGATGCGGATGCAGTGGCGAAGTACAACCCTGTGGAGCTCAAGTCATCACTCGGTGTAATATTTGTCTGCTTGCTATGTGTTTACACTGCTCTACTTTTCGTAATGTTTGGTTACGGAGTTTCTGCAATTTGGAGAAGATATCATGTCACCGATGCTTTTATTGTCTTTTGGAAAAAATGGAAAAACGTCGTTCTTTTAAAATTCTCCGCGGTTAACGTGTTCCAGCACCATAAATAGAAACACGTAATATGCGTGGGATGAGTGAGTTTCACGAATAAATCTATTCTCGATACAGAAAATTTTGCACAACCTCAATACAAAATTTGTACAATTTTTTCGAGACTATATTAGGCATGGGCAAGTACTCTGAACTCAAGTACTAAGTACCAAGTACCAAGTACACATCATTGCCACAAGTACGTAAATACTTAAAGTACTGTGACCTGCTAG
>JAHZNF010004223.1:0-10761 GCA_027744215.1 Troglopedetes dispersus | reverse complement strand
ACTTTTAGAAACATTTCTCACACTCAAACAACGCTCTCCCTAGTTTCCCTTCACTTCATCCAGCCATGATTAACTTTTGCAAAATGGGCAATTGCAGGGTGTTCACTCGTGCAGCACACAATGAAAATAATTGGTAGTAACTATATGGTAGTTAGTAAGTTTCCAGAGCTAAAAAAAAATACACCGGCCAAAACTGGCGATATTTTTTTCTAGTGCATTTCAAAAAATAGTTTGTTTCGTAACCAGCTAAGGAAATTGCTATCCATCCAAGCGTGAAATATTAATCTGGAAATCATGAATCATGGTTGTTAATAATAGGCTGCACGCGGCCGGATGGTGATATTTCTCTCTGCAAAATTTTTTTAAGACAATAATTGTTTCCACTTTAGCGACTTCATTTACTCTCCTGAACTGGATAATTAGAAGAATTGTGTGGTTCCTGCAGTGTGCTTAAGTCAATTGTTTCAACAGTTGGGAGCACGCACAACATATTATTGGTACACCGTTGTTGATCATGTAATTTAAAGTATGTAAGTATCTAAGAGTGGTATTTTCTTGGAAGCAACCTCTGAGCAGGGAACGAAGAAGCTAATAAAAAAACCAAGCTTGTTTCATATTTTTTTAAGGCTGAATACATGCATATATTTTTTGGAGGGGATGTGTATCTGGGCTTCTAGCAACAATTTTTAGTTGTCATATTTTCTGCATTTACTGGAATCTGGCAGTGCGCGGAGCTGTGAGCAGTAATTAAAGGTAATCCGAGGAAAATTACACATTTATGAGCACATCAACTCAACTTGTTGCAAAAGGTACGTGCAACAGAAGGATAATGGAGGGAAGAACCGCACGGAGTCAGATCCAAACAGGCATAAATTTTATGTTTGTTGGAGCAACCGCTCTGCAGAAAATAATAACAAGCTTGTCATTGCTCGTACAGCGAAGAAAGGGCGCTTCTTCCATGAATCCTTTCAGAAGGAACTGGCAAACTTCTATAAAATTAGATTTACAGTCACAGGAGTTCATTCAGTCGGCACGTGGAAATCCAACATGTAGCATCCACGAGGTGCACCGTACGCACACATAGTAATATTTCGCCGGAATCTAACTAGCGGCTTTGTGCAATGAACTAGCTGAGATTTGTAGAAGCGTCTCTTAGTTCACAGAAGAGAACTACGTGAGATATAAAAGACTACGTGTGTAACTAACATTCGGTAGCTTTGTTGTAGAAAAATTGGTGATTTTGTTTAAAAAAAACGAAGACTTTTCCCTGCATTTTGTTTATAAAGTACAAAATTTCCTAAGAAAACAGTTTTATCTTTGAGAGTATCGTCAGTTAATAATAAGACTATATATATTTTAAATGCAGTTAAGATGAAGTGAAGGGAAACTAGGGAGAGCGTTGTTTGAGTGTGAGAAATGTTTCTAAAAGTAAAAACTATATTACGGCTCAGCTGCATTCAACTGGAGAAATTTTTTCAACTGTTCAAACTTACACATCTTCTTCTAATGAAAGAAATTCATTGAAATGAAAATGAGAGCAAATGAGTAGAATGTTTGATTGATTTTTAAGTGGAACGTGACTTGGGAGCCAACTGTAACTCACATTTTCTCACCACGAAGAAGCATATGTCAATATAATATATTTCTACTGAAACTCTAGAATTTTTTTTTCTCCGTTTGGGTTGCAAACTCTGAAGTTCTAATTCTGTTCACCGGTTTGAAAGTTTTTGACGGAACCAGAAGAAAAAAAACCGGTTTTTGTGTCAGATTTACGCAAGTGGGAATATATTAGGTTATGAACTTTTTATTGTATAAGTGTGTCTTTGATGGATTGTTGACGTAATAGTTTCAGAAGCTTTTTTTACAAGTTGAACAAAGGCAGCTTTAAGACCCTAATGAAAACTTTTATATTTATGAAGAACACGAAATACAGCATCTTTTGAAGTGAAGACAAGACTCGAGATGGTTGCAGAACCAAAACCGTAACCAAATTAAACTACAAAAAAAAGTCTGCAAAAGTGGGTTTAAGCAACGATTGACTCTAAAGTCCCGGTAAGTAAGAGAACTTTTACTGTTTTAAAATTTATTTTTGACATACATTATTTAGGAAAATCATTCCAGGTGTAGGCTAGAAGCTGATTAAAGGCAGCCATACGAAATAAAAATTTAAGCACATTTTTTAAAAGTTGCTCTGGGTTTAATTTCATTGTGATCATTGAAGTTTTAAGTAAACTTGATTCCATTTTGATTGATGTGGTTGTAATTTGTTGCCACACTCATGCAACATTAATGTGGTTTATCGTGTTCTGAAAATACATTTACACACGTAGTTGTTCAAAAGAATTCTAAAAAATTCTTGAAAATTAATTGTTTATTCCTTGTTAGTTATAATGTGGTATTGATTTCGAGTATAGTTTTGCAAAGGAGGGAGGCAACGCAACAGTAATAGTGATTCAATATTTGAGTCATTATTTTATCAAACGGCTTATGTAATCTTGTAGAGATCTCTTGAACATGAGATTTCCCGTTAAACGGATTGTCTAAATTTTTTAGCATGTTCGCAATACGTAGTTTTGTGTGGGTTGCTGGCATGCCATACTTTTGAACTTGATCCTGTTCATCCATATCAAATAATTTCTTGTCAGCTTGCTCCCTCATAACTCTTCAAATCATTGTTAATCGCAAAAATAGAATTTCGAGAAGAAATGTTTACAAGTGAAATATCAAAGTAGGTACACTGCATGTAGGAGTTGATGACTTATCATTATCACAGATTATTATTCCTTTCTTTCAACTTTGTTTTTCCGATTCTGTGCTTCGCAATAACATTTACGTATTGTGAGACTGAAAAAATATACATTTTTTGAGTTGAAAGACACGATCTGATTTTGGAAGAAGGAAACTGAAAACTTAGTTCTAGATTAACTTACCAGCAAGATTGGATCATGCTGAAACTTTTCAATATATCGACTACCGCATAAACCGCACCGATTCTTCAAGAAACGATGTACAGCTCTCAAGAGAGTATCTATTATGTTGTTGATAACGACGCACACACACTCATTCATATAACGCTATATTTCTGCGAGCAAAGCTAATATGGATAAATACATACAAGGGGAAACATGAAACACATAATATTTAGTAGGAATAGGAAACTGATAACAGCAAAAATTTAAAATCTAGGAAAAAAATCCTTGAAGCTCCATAAAAAATCAAAGTGCGCAAGCAAGGGTCAGAAAGAGAGGAGGACTCGTTTATTAAATATTATTATTGGATCCCAGTAAAGAAACAGAAAGGAAGATGAAGTAGCGACAGGTCCGCCTTACTGTTAAAATAATATTTTGGGAACGATTGCAGACGTGATTTCGTGTCTTGCATTACTCGAGCTGGTAATAGGAGCTCACTAAGTTTTTTGTGAGAAAAAAGATTAGAAGAATACGCGTTTGCAAATTGGAAATGAAAACCCAAACATTACATCTACAATGTATTTGTATGATAAATATAGTGTTATCAAGCTTCAAAAATATCTTTTCTTTAAAACTTGAAAAGGAGATTAAATAGAAAGTTGCACTTACGTAATATAGTGAATCCATTGGGAGGTTCATGAGATCCGACTGCAGATTTATTATATGTCAAACAAATTTGAATTTCCTTTGGCTCAAGTGAGTTTGTTGGTCGCTGTTGCTAGCCTGAAACAATTTTCTATTATTGATTCGTTCCGATATTGAATGAAAGACCACCACCGTAAAGTTATTATAAGAGAATCATGTGTTTATTAAGCACTTCCGAGCTCTTATTATTACCGTGCGGGCTTAATTTGGGAGAACAGGCATATATAAAAAAGTAGTGGTGTCGTTGGATGAGCCACTGTGTGGCACTAAGCATTGTGATACTAGAACTCGGGTAAAAATTTATTTGAGTTGTGACCCCTTTTGACTTAATGTCATTTTGAATGAGTAGCAAAGCTCATGTCGTAAGTTGTCCGTCATAAAAAATAATTTTTGATTTGAAGTTGGCAGTCGGATCTCAAAAGAATGATTTTACATGAGCTATTATGATTTTAGTGGGAGCTCTTGTGTCAATATTATTACTGGGCAACGTTTATCGGAAAATATATATGGAAACTATCCACGGCAAATTACCAGGGTTCGGAAGATACAAAATACATATTTCTATATTTTCGAGATACTTATCCCAACAGTCCACTTTATTAAGTGTATTTCCGGTTAAACCGAACAAAAATAATTGGGATATTTCATACTCAAGTAAAATTGAGCATTATGAATTGACTCACAAGTTTTTTTTAGATCCCCCACATCTCAGCTGCCATGAAAAATTGAGGATTAAATGTACTATAAAAAGATGATCGTGTAGCATGTATACTTGTTGGATTTTACGTGCAGCAGTCAGGAAGATCTTTCTGCTTGAGTCCAAATGATTGGTTTGCCCCACGTACATAGCACCTCCACATGGGAAATCATGCATTTGTTGAGTTACGACGCGTTGCTTATCTCTATAGCGTATCTTTATCCTTCTGGCAGCTAAAATGAGTTGTAGTGATGTAAAACGCGCTACAGCAATCAATTTAATGATGTATACTATTTTGAATTTGAATATTATATTGCAAAATTACATCACAACTAAATTCAATGTATGTATGTTGTAACATCTAAGTACGTGCATGCACTTGCTCTTATACCATGCAACGTCATGTCACTGGTCATTTCTTAACACTCACGCAAATACACTTTTGAATCGAAGAGACCAACTAAATTATGTGATTGTGTCAGTTAAAACGTAAGCATATACTAGTTCCACGTTGGATGGAATAAGCCTTATTCCGAGTCTTTTCTGAATTATGAAACCCGTTAATACCGCAGCTATTTCCCGTTTGGTACACATGATAAACACAACAAACATTTTCAATCATAACATTTGACTGCACATTCAAACATGCTTATAATGTCGGACATGCGAACATGATGTGGCACCAGATGGTCACGCAATCCAGTGATAATTTTAGACGGAGAGCAAATTCTATTCTCATTCTCTCGAGCCGAAGACAGTTGCACCTGCGCTGCAAACATTCTCGAGTGACTTTAATTTGCTGAAAAATGCATCTGAGACATCGTTCCTCAGTCGTGGTGGCCTTGATGCAGAAAAGAGGGAAGTAGTGTAGTTATGATCCGGTGCAGGAGCACGACAAGATGTCTTTTAGAAAAAAAAAACATTTTGTATAAGAGCTGAAGTGTCATAGTAAATTGAGGATTTTCATGGCGAAACATATTTGGCGGTAGGAAATTAACCACATCTCTCCCGAAATAAAAAAAAAGTGACGGAAGCATTGTAAATGACGTGACCTGATTCACTGAAGACCCAGAGAATGTCACTTTTGATATTGCGGGAGGTGAAGCGTGACCTTTTAATTAATTCATCCGAGTCATCCTGAGTCAACCTTTTTTTAAATCTAAGATTCGTATAATCTTAGGGGATTGCGAAATCGCAGCTCATTCACATTTGACTTCTACCCAGAGATAATATTTATATACTGTTAGAACTACATTGAAGCCTGCAAAGCTATTAAAGAGTTGCAGTAGTGGCGTCAACTTGAAAGCCCGAGCTATAAAATGTTGAACTATATAAACAACGTAAATATAGGATCGTTTAAAGTGTTTTGACTGAATGAAATCCGAGTCAGGTGCTGCAGTATTTACGAAGTCGCTTGTTATTATTCTTACTTAATCCTGAAAAAAAAAGTTACTATGAAGCCGTATGTTCACTATATGCGCACGAAATTAAATCAGAAATTATTATGTAACTCTAGTCCAACAAGTCAAAGTTGGAAGTGACGTAGAACTTACGTAATCTCATCATAATAAAAAGTAAACTGAAGCTGCTGGGGAAATTGAAAAAAAACATGAAAATAGTACGTTTCTAGGTAGTTTTTTAGGGCGATCCAATACAAGGTTGTTGACATGTGAGATTTCATGACTGGGCAATCGAGTTATTTCGGAGATGAAAATGTTCAGATTCATTGCATTTAATGTTACATGTTATTACCTATGCAAAAAATAAGTATACCGATCGGAAAAATACCTTGTGAATCTTGCCTTAAAACAAAATAGCTTGCTTATCTAAAGATTTTCTTACCTGAAGATGTTATATACTGAAATGATATAACTACAATTTTTATTTGTAGTATTCTTCGTCATAAGTAACAACTGGAACTCTCTAAGATTCAGGATTATTGAACTTTTTTCTGGAAGGTTTTTTGTCAGATGTATTGCTTGCTTAGATTGGATCTCTAATCAAATTAATAATTTGTATTCTGATAGCGGTGTGAAAATATTTAGATTCAATTTAGCTTAACCTTTGAAAGAAGTTGTACAAATTGTAAGTAGTGAATTGTTCTTTATATTCATCTCATTCATTTATTTGCTTATTAACCTCACATTGCAAACATATACATAGCTGGTACTCATTAATATTATTCAGAGGAGAATTAAATTAATCAGTTTAAGATACAAGAATTGGGTCCTGTCGAATGATAACAGGATTTGTCTATCAAATGATGTGTGCAACAATAACAATCACACGACACACCATTTTATCTCAAAACATTTACAGTCCACTCATCAACTCTAATCAGCATAATCTTTTTCTTGCTGGTGTGGCCAAGAAGTGGACAACCGGTCACCACTCTACGAAATTTCTAATGTGTTCAGAGTAGTCTGAATTTATGAACACAGAGTTCTTTTTAGTAGAACCTCAGTTTTAATAGAAAAGGATATTATCCATGATGAATTAATTTATACGCGTTTACTCTTGCAGCTTGTTTTTTACCAATGATGTCAATGAATAATAAATTGACATAATTGTATAATAACTGGAATTGTAATAAAGTTAACATGCATTCAAACGTAATTATTTGGCTTCAGATAAACGAGCGAGTATATTTTCATATTAGAAGAAACCACAGATCATTTTTTTTATGATATTGCTTCTGGTAATGACGACATGTAGTGTTCAGTGACACCACGATACCAGTCGCTAAGCATATTTACATTAATCAAAACATGAAATTCTCCACCACATCATCTTATCATTTATTTAATAGCTCCACACAAGAATTATTGAATTATGTTATTACAATAAGATGGAAATTGCAAAGATATTATTACTACAATTCATCAGTTGTGGCTCATATACTTAAAAATCTATGACATTCACTTTTGTGGTATACACCGGATCCTCTCATAGTTTTCAATTAGACTCATGTAATAGAACCACTTATCTAGTAAGATTTAGACTACTGTTGTGACAGTAAAGATTTTTTTCACAACTTCATTTGACATCTACGATGAGTAATTACAACTGAAGTGTACTGACAATCTCTACCAGAATTTCAAGAGTATAGTAGACGCAGATCCTAGTTACTGCTGTATCCCGCACCGTCATCTTCCCAGAACTAGCTGCACACTAATGAAAAAAGAAACAATGAACGATTCTGAAAGATTTGTGTGGAAAATAATTCATGCGTCCTTGATTTTTATATTTGGTGGACCTTGTTTGTGGAGCCGTGTGGTGGTATCATTCATAAAATGCTATAATCAGGATTAGTGCTTATATGTACTGTTATAAATGAGTAGAATATATTCTACTCATTTAATAATGAATTTTGTTTAATGAAGTCGAGTTAATGAAAAAAAAAACTCGCAAGATAAGAATTGTAAACAAGCACTTTTCATAAAATGAGACCTTATTGCACGGGTGCTGCAACTCTTGGGAAGTTCTACCCTTTTCAGTCAAATTTTTAAAGCAAGTAAATTTACCTCCAAAAACAAACTTCAAGCTTGAATCTGCTACGTTTGCCTCGAAAATGACATTTCATAATAAGCCTACATATCATTCATTGTAGGCGGCTTCCTATTAATCTAATGTGGATCGGTGTATTCGACCAAAGTATGGAAATAATTATTTGCTCAGATTAATTACGTATTTATAATGCTCGCCCAATTGTTTGGAACGACAGTTCATCGACGCATGAAACAATTTTATTACTCATCACAATGCAGCATCACCGAATATTAGGGTTTAATAGAAAAATATATTGATTTGTATGTTGCGCTTGACTCGCTTGTTGTGTTCCATTCCCATTGACTGAACTGATAAGTATCTTGTAGTAGAGAATTGTCACATCCTGGAAAGATGACAAACCGGTTACAAATGTGTATTTGGACACCTTCACATGTGTGTGGTTTATTGTCTGTATATTATTCAATATAATCGTAAAAAAATTGCTGAATCATAATATGCACCACTCATTTAAATAATTCCTAGTACAAGGACAAGCCGTAACAATGATGATAAAAAATAATGCTCAGACGTAACAATATTTTCGAAATGGATAAAAATAGCATTCATGAAATTTTTTGACGTCAAAGCACCCTGAATTTTTCACCTTTACCCCAGAAAGTTAGCAAAAAGGAAGATCCTATTTTCCAACTAATTTTTAGCGTCATCACTTCATCACCAACAACCTCATTCATAAGTCAGGCTTCCTTTGTGTAAAAAGAAAAAAAAACACAGATGGAGAATTAAATGATACTCCTCAAACTTGAAAGGCTTTCTACCTACGTTATCAATTAAGCCCAAACAAAGTAACCTAAAGTAATCTTCGTCTCTTTTAAGACAAGAAATATGTTCAATAGTGCTTTGCCCACGCTTCGCAGTAAATGAAGCTCCTTTTGTTCACAACAATGATCAATTCGTCGTGTTTGTCTTCTTGATCGAAGATACTCGTGTGTCGTAAAAGTTCCCTAATTGGAAACTCATAAAATTGACACTTACTCCCTTCAACAATGTCATCGATAAGATATCAGCCTTGTTACAGGGGAATTATGCTTCCTTTACTTAGACTTTACATATCTCACGGCATCCAGTGTGTGTTCATAAAGTTCATTGCATTGTTCCGTTATATATTATGTATGTATATCGTAATAATGATCACCATTTTCTCGTATATCTCTCTTGAAACACCATTACATCAGCCTCACAAAAGCTGTATTTTGTTAGTTTGTACGCAATAACAAAGTCTACGAGCACATATTTTTCCACATTAAACTAGAGACGAGGAGGCGAAGGTGACAGTTCAATGCCAAGGTGAAGGTTTTCAATTTAAAAATATCCTATTATTTTTTCTATCAGAACCACACAACGACTGAGGAGATCTATCTTGGCTAAGATCAGATTGCGGTGCAAATTGCAAAAGGATTTTTTACACATGTCAACCACCCCCACGCACGCACATGTTCGCATCATTATTACTCTGCATTGCTATTCCTAATGATTGATGACAAGAGCCCAATTACATTTTGGCGCTTGCATACTTCACTTCACCAAATCCTGAGGAACACAAATATTTTTTTGAAAAGGTGGTGGTGTACCGTAGCACTACCAAAAAATTCTGGACAGGTTACAGGCTACAACACGCGTGCGACAACCACACAAGTCGTTAATCAGCAACAAGCAACAACTTGTACAATATTTTTTCCTTCCACTACTGTGATGATGTGATGGTCATTGACAGCAAGAAACCTCTTCCATTTTTATGACTGATGCTTGCCATCCATTCGCCTTGAAGCTGCATAATCATAAATGGTAGAACTGGCCAATAAACTAGTTTGGATGTTTCCCATCTTGTCAGCTTTTTCCTAAGGAACACCTCAGTGATCTTACTTTTTTTTTGACTGTTAGTCAATGAACTCTTGTCAGATTCATGATTACGCTAAGGGACTGTAAAAATGTGCGTGTGATTCCTCCAAAATAATATTTTTTTTTGAAATGTTGCATTATTTTAGAGAGGATCTGGTAACCCAAGACTTCTCTTCCATATGTATCCAGTTGAGAAGGAACCACTGGAAATAATCAGCATGGCTGGTAAGGACCACGGTGTTGAATCCTATGGAATGGTGGAAGTAGTCTGGGGTGTGATTCTCCTCCTGGGCATCCTTTCCGTGAACATTTCAGTCCTTTGGGTGGTGAGCAGATCGAGGGAGTTGTGGAAGCCCAGGCATTTGTGGATGGCTTGTCTTTGCATTACCGACATTTTCGTGGGAGCTCACAAGGCCTTGGAACTGCTAATTTTTGCCTTGCCTCAACGAGAATTATGCGTTTTGCAACGGTTAGTAAATATTTAGCTGTTACTTTCTGAGTAAATATTTTAGGATTTTTTCAGTCATTCATGGTTTGATTGTATTGTGGGAGAGTTTTTTTTAAATTTGCTGGTTAAATATTATTATTATTTTAGGGCAACATTGGGCATCCCGTACGTGGTGAATATGCTTATTCTGAGCCTCCTCTCGTTGGACAGATTTATTGCTGTTCGCTACCCATTCTTCTACTCCGCGTCCATTTCCAATAAACATGTGAGTAGATGGTTTACTTGAAATGCTGAATAAATAAATAAATACCAGTGCATTCAAAGCTTGTTGTAAACTGTTTCTCCTGAATTGCAAAGGTCATCTTAGTTAAATTGAACATTTTTTTGGAATTTATGTTTGTTACAGGTTTTGATAGGATTTTCAGTAGTATTATTGGCAGGCGCTTCCCTCGCCACAATGTCAATATCAATGGGTCTCGGAGATCCCATTTGTCAACCTCAGAGTCTCCAACTTGCTTACCTGACCATAGTCCTCACAATCTGTTCCGTGCTAACTCTATTCTTCAACAGTTCTGTGCTCCGAATAGCAAAGAGGC
>JAHZNF010004222.1:4755-28317 GCA_027744215.1 Troglopedetes dispersus | reverse complement strand
ATATCAGAGGAATAAGGAAACGCTATTATAATGATACAGAATATAGCCCAAATATTGTCTCTGAGAATGTGAGGAGCTTGTAGGACTACACTGAGGATTTAATTTTACGGAGCAGACAAGTCCCTTTCCCCATTTTCCAAGGCTTAACATATTACAGGAAAATCGCAACATATTTCACCGACTCTTCTCCCATCTTTAATGTGAAACGTCGCAGTCGTTGGCCACATGATAGGCTTGTAGTGTGTTATAACAAAAATACGAAAAAATCATTCCAGAATAATATACCACCATACATTTCCAAAATTGTGTGAACAAAAAATCAACACAAGGAAACTCAGGCCCCTCAAACGGAAGGTTTTTCACTAACTACCTTCGAGGTCATAGCAGCAGCAGCCAAGAGGGTACGATCTCCCTTTTTCTTATTCTGTGATAATTATGTTTACATAGTTGACTTTCCCAGTTTTTTTTTTCTACTCAGATTTTTTTCATAGAAAAGCATGTGTGCTGCATAACAATAGTACAGGCGAAGTTAGAAAAGCATGACAGTGACATCAGAGAGAAGTGAGGGACCACCCATTATCTCCACCGTAACAGGTACATCATCAAACCGCACAATTAAAAAAAGTGGATTGATGTAAATATGATCTTTTAGAACAGGGAAGACGATGTGATGATAATCGTTTCACATGCGTGCTTGCATGCACACTCTACCTTTTACATTCTCTGATCCCTCATAAAGATTAATAATAAGTTTTGTAGTTGGTTGCATCTTCTTTCTTGCAAATCATTTCTTTTAAAACAAACTTCACACACAACAACATCAACATTTCGCATTAATTCAAAACTGCGAAAAAAACTAATGTGATGTAGCAGAATGAACTCAACTCATAAAAAACAAAACCGCAATTTTGTATTTACAAGATATTATTTTGTTCTCAGCATTTAAAAAAAATATACTTTATTGTCCACATAAATGAAAAAGCGATTGAAGCTTATTCAAGCAGTCTTCTCTGCAAGTTTCTTTTTTTTTTCAAAGTTTTTTTTGTACAATTTACATCAGAAAAAATGCGAGAATCCATATCCTTCGATCTTCTTCACATATTATCTCTAGTGTGAGTGAGCTTTATAAATTGTATGCAGAGATGAAACATTATTTTCATTATTATTATATTTTCCCCGGTTGAATCGCTCTCTTTAAAAAAAAAGTGTCATGCCAGTGAGTGGATAGCGGTCGCGTGCGATGGGCGTGAATGTGAAGGAAAAGAGGCGTCGCCTAGTCTCAGGACGGAGGAAGGACGGCCGAGTTGCAACGAATGTACGAGTCTCTTTCTCGCAACAAAGCATTACAACCCTTTGCGGTGATCCTCATCTTTTCCCATGAACAAGACCACTATTTATATGCCACCCCAGCCGGAGCTGTTCTTCCTCGTGTTACAATATTGTTTCCAGTTTTTTTGCGCTCCTTTTTCTTTCTCATGTTAGAGAACTCACAAGGAAAACACACACACACACTCACACACGAAGAATTCCAAAACAACTTTTCTGTGAAACATTACTGCATCAAATGCTGAGGAATAAGACGAGAAGTAGTAATATAATGAAGCGTGTAAAGTTGTAGAAGAGTGGCTGAGCGCGTTTTGGGCACCCCATTCACTCACCTTTTTCGTTTTGACAACACAGGCCCTACCACCATTCCTCTTGTGATTATTGTTTGTTTGGCGTGCTGGTGGAAAGATAAAAAGGAACGCAAGTTAGTGAGCAAACAAAAAAACGTCTATTTGATCACATAACATTCGGAGCTGTGGATCAGAGCTTTTTACACGTTCTCAAAACACGGAGTTTACCTGTCTTATTATTATATTAGCGCAAGAAGGAGAACTGCACACACATAGGTGGACCACCATTACGTACTTATTAGAGAAGGAAGAAAAGAAGGAGTATCAAAAGTTGGTCTTCAGCAGTATTCTCATTATTATATAAAATAACGCAGAAGCTGGTCTGCCTTTTATTATTGACCAAGAAACTGAATGCTTCGTATCCCTCGACTTATCCACTCATTCGTGGTTTTGTTTTCTTGAGCACACGGATTACCCTCGCTGATCACATGGAATTACTGTTATTGTATTTTTTCTTAATCAGCCAATTTGTTTAGTTTTTTTTGGGAGGCAGCTTGACGTGTAAAATTACACCAGAACTTGAGTAATTGTGACAAGTGATAAGTCCGCTAATTCGCATATTCCAAAATAAAGTTGTAAATCAAGTGAATGAAAAAATTAATTTGCAGCAATTTGCATGCTCAGCTTCTTCGTGGAAATTTTTAATTACGGAGGCGATTATTATAAAAGTCAGTGGAAAGGAAATCTTGTTGCGACAAAGTTGCTTGAAAATCAATTTTTTCAGGAAAATTCGTGAAACGCCCCATAAAATTTTTGCATCCACCCGTGAGCAACTCCATTTTAGTGATGACTCGAATTTTACGGAATGTCAACAAAATAATGGAATAACTCGTGGAAAGATTTCAACCTTGAATAAATCGTCAATTAATTTGTTGAGTGAAACAAACATCGGAAACTGAAAAAATCTGTGACAGCAAGTCCCTCCAACGCCAACGAAAATCTGGAGATGTTTGGAAGTGGTTGTAAATGTGTTGTAAAATGTAATTGTGATTTGCTCATACAAAATCCGCAGGGAAAGCAATCAGCCATGGAAGGCGATGCATGGGTGCTGTCCTTCCTTGAAGCAGAAGGCAGACTGCTCCAAGGTGGATGTCGCAAGAAGTGTCTCAGTCTTCTCAAGACACTTCGAGATCGCCACTTGGATTTGCCTGGTTTGTGCTCAATATTTGTTGTTGTGTGTCCACTTAAATTAAAAAATCTCAGTGCTGGTAGCTTCATCCCCTTTCCCATCCAAATCTAACACAAGTGCTCTTTCTTTCTTTTTTTTTCTTCCGAAAATATGTAAAGGCAATCCAGTAACGTCGTATCACATGAAGACATTATTGCTCTATGAATGCGAGAAGCATCCCCGAGAAATTGAGTGGGATGAGCCATGCCTTGGGGACAGGATCAACGGGATCCTGCTCCAACTGATTTCGTGTCTGCAGTGTCGACGCTGTCCTCACTACTTTCTACCCAATCTGGATCTGTTCAAAGGGAAGTCACCTAGCGCTCTCGAGAACGCAGCGAAACAGGCTTGGCGCCTCACAAGGGAACTTCTGACGAACACCAGGTCACTCGAAAAACTTTAGGTCGTTTGTATTATTTACGAAAAATCATTGAACCACCATTCGTTTTTTGCGCTAACTTTACAACACTTTATATGTACTACCAATGTTTCAATCAAGATAGTGAAACTTTCTTTTTTTGCTAAGGAATTATTTAAAACTTATTAATAACAAAATAAATAATAATAATCAAATCGTAAAGGAAATCAAATTGCATCCAGAATCTTTGTAGTGTGTAGTGAGTGGATAGTACACAGTAAATATGTAACTGTTTAGTATTTAAAATACATTCGTATTGTAGCTTGAGTGTTCTCAGAAAACTGTTTGCTGACTCTCTACTTTTTAATTTAATGTGGAATGCGAGAAGAAATAGAATGCTTGTGAGTAGATTACATTGAGTGTAGGTGATAGTAATAATGAATATCAACAGCTGAACATTATTGTTTTCTTAAGAAAGTGTCAATTTTGTCCAAAGAATAATTGCCAAAATTTTACATATATACAACACGCATAAAACAGTTAATAAAAGTGATTTGCTTCAAATAAACAACAAAATTTCGAAAGTGTTACGTCAGAACAAATTTTTTTCAGTTTGCATTGCAACAGTTCATACGAAAAATACGCGGAAGAGATAACCACCGAAAGAACATATTAGAGACACGATTACACAAGGAAGCGATTTAAAATCGAAATAGTGTAGTTACAAGCGAAAACAAGCTCAAGTCATGAACATAAAGTCGGAGCATTTAATTTAAACATGAACTTATCATCATCACCAGCCACACGTAAATTAGACCAAAATAGTCGCAAGTCCCAATGTCTTGGTGGATAATTAAGTTTAACAGCGAGTGCCAGAGAAAGGATTGCACGGTACATATATTCGATTATGCAAGCCGTGCAGAACATGAATTGTCGAGGGTTAATTGCTTGTCATGTACGTAATACACATATCTATGTAGTAAGGCTTCGAATAACATGAATCTCGAAAGGAGGTGTCTTGATCTGAGCGAGAAATGAGAGTGAAATCATGTTAACTCGGAGTGATTAAAAAAAGGTTGAAAATTCACGTTACTTTCATGCTCACGAAATTACATGAAGCAGCATCATAAAAATTAAATAAATGGGAAATTATCGTTGTGAACAAGTAACGAGTTTTCGCAAAAAAAAATTTTGCTACGCGTACATATTTTTATTTTTTTTTGTGTTAAATAAACACTAGAAAAAATTAGAACACCCAAATCAATCCTCTACCAAAATGTGCAGAAACACTTAAAGGTATTGTCAGCGTGCCAATTTATGTTCAACGTTAATCCATAAATAACAAGAATGTGGCCATCAAGTAAAAATTAAAAAAAGGAGAATTATATATGCACCTCTGGCAGATATCTAATAATGTAAATGTTTCAGTTCCATTTTTGGATGGCTTCAAGAAATATCTATAGCCCAGAACTAAATGACATGAGACATGTGCATATTCACAATAGATTCCAACCTGAGATAAGGAAATGTACATTCATATTTTTTTAATTCGATGATATAAACTACTCAAGCACTTTTTTCTTTTTTTTTCAAGTCGTTCCCGTTTAACTCATAAATATTCATGAAATTACGTTTTCATTTAAAATGACAAACATAATGCGGCAACTTTTCAGAGTACTACTCTGACGACGAAACTATATACTCAAATGCGATCCTTGCTTCGGCAATTTTGATGAGAAGAGTAATTATTTTAGAGACACGAGCAATATATATTCACATGTGTCCACAATTTTATAAAAAAAGCTAACAAAAAAATACTAAATAAGCGAGAAAAAAAAATTGTAATGGAACAACATCTTACATTTCATTTTTTTCAGAAGACACAAGATTGAGATAAATTTTGCACCAGAGACAAGAAAAATAGCAAAAGAGACAGAAAAAAACGAAGCATGTACATACGTAAAAAAATATATAAACATACGCTGGATTACACCATGTTATCCCTCGTTATTTCCCGTACCATTTTTCTTGCGAGCAGGAGTGCACAAGCGGATGTTGATTAACAAGAGAGCAAGTCACCATCCACATTTATAAATACATTAGAGCATGCGATTGAAGGAGCGAGGCTCCCCTTTTTCTTTCCTTCGCATTTTCCCTTGTCGTATTTTTTTGTTGTCCACTAATTCAGACAAATGGCTCCTCCACTCGCAACAAATTGATTAGAAACGAGCAGGGGATCCGAAATAAAGTGATACAATGCAGAGCACAACGCTTCATGTGAGCCGAGAAGGAAAACTCGGTTCCAATTCCATTTTCGGATCTGTGCAGGAAAGACACATAATCTGAAATGAAAAACCATGAGGCATTTTTTTGTGCAGCTTGACTCTCCTCTCTCATCCTAAAACAGCAGCTCTTCTTGTGCACTATTTCTTTTTGGCTGGAAGGAAAAAGCTTCTGGGAGAGAGAGAGAAAGGAAAAGAGATAACCAGGGATTCATGCCCTTCCCAACTTTCATCTTCTTTGTCGTTCCATTTGGCCAGTCACGGCCGTCAAGCCGAGTCACTGAGCGGAATACAACAATCTAATAATGAACCCTGGAAGTGGAAACATCCCTCCCTTCCACGGTAGCGCATCACCCCAAAAAACCCATTTCTCCTTTTTTCTTTCTACCACCAGCAACATCTCTATTAATCGGGAAGCCGGTCATAATCATAAAAACAATAATTATTGCGCTTCACTGCACTCCCAATGCGACTCGTGTAAAATGCATTTTTACTGCTACACTAAACAATTTTTTTATACTTCAATATCACTCCATACAAGACTGGATTTCAAACAACACGCAAATTGGAAATCCAATTTTGTAAAATTGAAAAATATAAAAACTGCAAAAAAATTTGCAACAAAATTCTGAAATCATCACTTGGCTCAACATGAACTGCAAAAACATCATATCAGCCTCGTGCAAAAAAAAGTGTACAAGAAATTGCACCTAATTTCCCGCGTGTGAATGGCAGGGAAAAGGATTTAACCTCTTTGTAGATTTTCCTAATCCTCTCAGCTCCTCATGTCTGTGGAAATTCAACTCAACAGCTTACTCTTTTGTACTCTCCGAAATAATTATAGAGCCAGTCTGCACCCTGTATGATTTACATTAGCTGATTAAGTGATCAAAAAAGAGCAAAGAGCAAGTCATTAAAATTGACACCGGATACATCACTCTTGGTGGACGCCCGACTGTGCACTACTTTACTCGCTCCAACCAGTCCCGAAGAAGAATTTATAAAAAAGAAAACTAAGAACTTGTAGATATACATACACAACAATTTTTTATATGAATATTAACATAATTAAAAATTGTATGTGTGTACAATATAATTTCTAATGTAATATATAAAAATATACCTAATATTTATGTAAACCTCCTCTTGTAAGAAAAAAGTTCAACTCATTCACAGCTTTACGGAGCTCCGAGACTGGTACAACTTCACGTGCTTTTTTTCAGCCAAGCAATTATGCAGGTTGCATACTCATAGCCCAATATAATGTGACGACTCAAGGTTTTCATTAAGTCACCTTGATTAATTTCCACATCATCAACACGCGCAAAGCCGCACTCAACTTGACTCCACATCAACAAAACATTAGATTATTAAATACATGAGTGGAGTGCGCACTTTTATTTGCCAGTCTGTGTTCCCATTTTTTAAAAAACACCACTGCACTGCACAGTACCGTGCCGCTGAGGCATATCCCAGACAAGAATATCAGCATGAGGCATATCCTCTTCCGTTCACCGAAACCACATTTAAATGAATGTATCACCAAATGGAGCCCAAACAGTAAAAAGAACCCAACCAAGCTTTATCAAAAATATTATAAATATACCAGTACAACATTCTTGTATTCTCCTGAGTACATTATTCACCTCCATATCTTATATAATATAAATAATTAATGTAATATTGTGAGACAATCAACGTATTGCACAAGGTCAATTACCATTTTATCAAGTTGCCCGAGTCCACACCACTCTGTCCATTATAATATGTGTGGAGCGAGCCACTAAAAGTAGAGAAAAAACCACAATATTTTTTTGCTCGCCACTGTTTGGACCACGCTTCCAGTTTTCAACAGCACATCCAGGCTCAAACACGTTTGCGCTGGAATACCTACAATAATGTTAGTGAGCACCACTAAGCAGAGCTGGATTCAATCTACATTTGCTGGTGTCCAGAAATAAACTTGCTTAGGTTCATATCAGTTGACATCTCATCTCGATATGAAAAGACCCCGCTGTTTCTCAACGTTCAAAGGAGAAGTATATAAAAAAGGAACAACTGTTGACGACTGGAACTACTTACATTTTTTGCAGCCTTTCATGCTCAAATATTTTTGCTTTTAGTTTTGCTGTATTGTAGAAAACTATTATTTGTTCAGGCTTGTTAGCTGCTGTTGGAAAAGATAACAACTTGCGAAACATGGACCAAGTATGCCCTGTATAATTTTTTTTTGTTCAAGAACAATTCTGCACTATTTCATATTTTTTGGAGCTACAAGTATTGATCTCGTTATGCAAAAAAAACTAAGTATTAAATTAGGAACAGATCGGCTGGGGCAATTTACCAGTTTTATATGTTGGTTTTCTAGAACGTATTATTTTAGGGGTTGTGTTCATTGCTCGCGGTTAATGGCTCAGGGAAAAAAGTACTGGTGCTGAGGATGTTAATAACGATATCATAACACGAGGTCTGCGTAATTAAGTATCAGCGGGAGACATTGCATGCTCGAAAATGTTTGCTTGTATAACTTTTTTACTTGTGATTACTACCATAACATTATAGTTATACATGTGTAGCTGGATCGAGTAAGTATAATAATGTTTCTCTTCCCCATTCCGGTTTCCTTATTCAATTTTTAATCACGCGTGGAGATTATTTGCAGTTGTTGAAAATTAAATCAGAGTTAGAGGCGAAATCCTTCTCAACTCCGTTTTCTCACATTATTATGCAATTTTATGTGAATCTTGTTTTTGCACTGACAATATTGCAGTGAAGTTTTTAAAAAATCTACTTGATGTTATCTATTTAGCAACTTGCATAAGCAATGGTGGTCTTCAAGTACGCATGAGTCAAATTTGTGACACTGCACAGCAATTAACGTAGCTACGAATTCAAATATAGATATGCAAGCCAACATTCCAGTCAGACGTCTCTTCAAATTCCGTCCTCCTATTTATTTTGTCACAGAGGAATGTGTGTAAAGTTAAAGAATGGAATTTAAAGTTTCCACCACCATCATAACTTCAAGTTGAGATAACTTCTCTCAAAGAATTTTAAAAGAGCATGATCCAGTCCTCCCAGATGAATACAGAGAAAAAGGCTTAAATACTTTCAATGTCGTTCCATCCTCAAACTTCCATTCATAACATTAAATGTCCCAAGACATTTCATCAAGCAAAAGGATAAATTAGTTGACAATTCTTTTTGGGAGCGAACATTTCACACGGAAAAAATGTGCGCGACACGCACAACTCCTCACATTCACACGCGAAAAAACCAAATGTGGAGTGAAGAAAAGCTCTCAACAAAATCAAAACAAGACAGACATATTTATACACAATATTAGGCCGAGTCTCTGAAATAAAGTGATTTACGTCGAGTTACTCATGAAAATGGCTTTTCTTTCCATTTCCTTCAGACAAAAATTTCCCATCTAATTGCATTATTATTGATTGAGATCAGATGTGAGTTGGGGATAGGAACTCTTTTACCAAATATAAAAAAAAAACCAAAAAAAGATAAAGCTGAAATGGATATACTACTTTACCCATTTGTTATTATCCACACCATAAAGGTATTTTACAGCTTGTATTGTTCCAAAAAAAATTACTCTTAGAAATCCATTCCCGTAAAGTTGAGCGGAAATTAGGAGCAGAAGATGGGCGAAAGAAAGGACGGATGTGAAAAGTAAAACATGATGTTATTTACAAGCTCTCGGAAAGAAATCATCTTCATAGTTTTTATACCGTCTCACAGCAATATTACTTACTCCCTCTCATTCGCTTGTCATAGAAGGAACAAGAAAAAAGAGTGAAGTGCGAGCGAGGGGAGGTCGAGAACAGCACCAGCAAAACAACAACATTTATGTAACATTCTCCTTTCTTTTCATTTACTTTCTGTCTCATTTTTTTGCCACGTTTAAGTGACAACAGGCGACAAGAGTCATCATGATGTTATAAAAACCAACAGTCAGCAGCAGCTACATTAGAAATTAACATGATGGAAGGGAAAAAAAGCTGCCTCATTTTCTCGTTACTCGGAGAAGTACGCGGTCCGTCGTGGCTCTTAACATCATCGTACTCCTTCCTTATCCTTACTATTCGACTTGAATGAAACCAGACTTGAGAGAAGCATACAAAATTCAACTTAGTTTTTTTCATTCTACCAAAGCACGTATTCCTTCGGAACAGAAAAAAAATTGGGGAACGCGACGCATGTACGGTAATATATTATAGACATGGGATACCTAATGTACATAACATTATGCAAACAACCAAAAAAAACCTCACTCCGTTTTTTGGAGTGGAGTCATTAAAGGTGTTGAGAAATTATGAGAAGCTTTAGTTGAAAGCTGAATGCTTATGTTTGTCTTGTAAGAATGGCTGATATGAGTTCAAGCATGAGTGAGAAGCAGGCACATTTATACTCGTTTTTTAAACGCAGCGGAACTCCTTCACTTGCCATTCTTTGAGAAGTCAGTCATCGTCACTCTTTTTAGTTTCTACAAAATTACGCTTGCTCGTACCAACCAGTCAGATAATTTAGGTATTAGATTTTTCGTACTTGTGTATTCAGCTCCTGTGTTTCAGGACAGAGGAAAAAAATACGGAATATATAATGCGTGGAGACCAGCCTCCAAAAAAACTTCTCTTTTTCTACACACTTTTATTTTACTACTAAGTACTCACACTTAGTTGGGATGAATGGCTGCTGGTGTGTACGATTCCAGCTGTTATCTCACTTTGCCCACTCCTACACTTCACATAATATTCAAAGCAAGATAAGAAGAAGAACTACCGAATGTATATAATAAAAGTAAAAAAATATTATTTTTGCCTTGCCTCCCTTCTTTTTTTCTGTTCTCTCTTGTGTTTATATTTGTTTACACTTTTGATTTACATATTGTAATAATAATAATAAGATATGTATGCAATGGCGATTTTTAAAATTATCACACGGCCAAAATCATAAAAGACCTCTCAAACGATTTTTAGGGGTGACAGCAGGTGGTCAGTGGCGAAAAAGGAATCTGTGGAGGTGAATTTATGTACGTGTTAGATAAATATATTATCATCAGCATCACGAGTATATATATTTTTTTCAGCAATTAGGCTCGCAATCTCTCACTGATCAGATCATTCGCTTGTCTTGAAAATGAAAGAGGGCGACAGATAAACAATGCCTTCACAAAACTTGCATCAAGAGTTGTGTACATTTCATTGATTCATTTCCATCTTGATTTACGCAAGGGGAAACGCTAATGATGAGCAAACAAACAAATTTTATGCTTGATCAGATCATTCGCTTGTCTTGAAAATGAAAGAGGGCGACAGATAAACAATGCCTTCACAAAACTTGCATCAAGAGTTGTGTGCATTTCATTGATTCATTTCCATCTTGATTTACGCAAGGGGAAACGCTAATGATGAGCAAACAAACAAATTTTATGCTTTCAATCCTCATTCATGTACTCACTTGGAAGTTAATAATTACAAAATATGCAATGCATACTTCATTTACATTTGAATAATTTGTGCATTCTCATATTTATTTTTTTCAAACAGCACAACAGTTGTAATACAAAATTAAAAATTGTAGAGGAACATTTCTAACGGAGAATATCTGAAAACCGACAAAAATACAGACAAAGTTCCTACGGACCTTTTTTTCTCAGTGTCACACTTATCATTTTCCGCGGCCAACTAGCCTTATTCATTAAAAGCAAACCAAAACTTTAGCGGTTTACCTGGACACTCCTATTTTGACCAGAGAGAGTGAATACTGGAGGCTAAAAACAATGCCTGCACTCTTTGCCCATCTTCTTTTTGTTTTTAGAAAGTGGAGTCGTGAAACGTCTCCTGGAATGGAAATATGTTCCTTTTACATACATGGGCACAAGAGATACCTAGGTATTAGCATAAATATCGAAACAAAGAAAGCCGACAACTGGGCTGCTTGTACAGCCCTGTTTACCTGTCTTCTTTTCCTACAATTAACCAATATTCTCAGGGAGTTTTATGCATGACCTGTAAATTCGATAAGAGTGGGGTCGCTGGAAGAAAAAAAAACAGTACGCCAGTGCAGAAGCCGCTCTATGTTTCAACAGGTCGACAAAATCCAGCGTAATACACTCACAAAAATAGCAATAACTCAAATTGGAGTCATGCATTTTTTTGGTGCAGCAGACAAACCAAAAAAAAGAGAAACCACGGCCTTGCTCCTAAGGAACCAATGAGCCTGGTTGATTAGGCAAATAATAAAATATTATTATGTGAACTCTCCCTTTTGTCTTTTCTTCTGATTACCTATGCCGTCGAGTGAGAGGGTAGCTAAAATAAAACAAAATATAAAAAGTTGTAAAACGGAAAAAAAAGAAGAGACGACGAGGAATGAGCAGACAAATAACTCTCGCAATACCGCCGCCGCCGCTTAATTCTTTGCTGAGAGGAACAACTTAGGAAAACCAACACGAGAAATAACGTGTATCTTGTGTAAATAATAAAAAAAGGAAGGAAGAGAGATGGGTATTTAAGCGGCTCATTAATAATTTCCCACTAGCACTGACCAGCTCACATCAAACTTTACACCACTCCTTGCCTTACAAGCCTCCTTTTTTCAAAGAGTTCAACAAAAGGAATCACGATTTATACATAATAATGTGGTATTGAAAGGAATAAACCATTTTGGTTGTGGCAAAACTGCATTTTATTTACAAGACGCCTCGTTTCCAAAGCCTTTCATCATTTACCATTTGAACGTGAAGTAATTAAGCATTTTCAGATATGTGTGCGTGGAGCACCATGTTCACAGTTGATAGTACAACACTGAAAACATGCAAAGCTACATTTCTTCATGTTATTTGCTGGTCAGCAAAAAAATAATGAATGAGAATGAAGAAAACTGAGACCGGCCCCTTCATCTCTCAAAATGAGTTCTATATAGTAGAGCTTTAAAAACAATTCTGTCGAATGCGAGACAATCATTCATTTTCTTTTGCAGAAGTTGAGTTGTGGAGAGAATATTTAAAAAAAATATCTTTACAAATTATTTTTATTCTTCCCACGAGAGTATTATTGACAAGAAATGTGAATGAAGTATTTCTCATATTCCCAGTCAGCAAAAATTCCAAAATACACGTTTTCTTCAAGAAGCACAATGATTTTTTTTGACCGGTGGTGGATCGAGGAAAACCGTATTGAATTTTACGGGTCTGTAAATAGGCGCCAATCCCATTAACAAAGTAGATTCGTCAAGTCTACCGAACTCGTGTGAGAAATATCCTTTACATTTACTTATTTTCCTTCACTTATTTTCAGAATTGATCTCAAAGTGTACCAAAAGAAGGGGTGACGTTCACTTCAAATTTTTTTTTCGTACGAGTTTCCTCTAAGGGCACCTCTCTGCTCGGTATTGAGACAAGGAAGTGATGATAAATGTATCCTCTTAATGTGAGGTCATGTATTCCAGCCACGCATGAGATGCAAGGAACAACTTGGTTGGAGTACCCTGGATCTATTTCACAGATTATGTCACTTGAAATCCACGGAGCCAGTGACATCCACCCAGGAGGAAAATTACTTGAATTTTGAAGCTTCAGAAGGATCCACTCCACACAAAAAAATACTCACTCAGATACTTTTCATAAAGAGTTTTCCTTGTCTCTTTTTTTAGATGACAACATGCTGCTTGTCCTGGCTCCTTGTTCTTGGCTCATGATAATCATCAAGTCAGAGGGAAGTTTGGTCATTACCCCTCGTCCAGGGAGAGAAGACAAGAGACGTGGCTGGAGTGAACCAAGCCCTCACATAAAATATATGTGTAGCATTCATGTCCTCTCTTTTTTTTACGACGACAACAAGAAATCTCCACTTCCACCACCAAAAAAACCAAAACAACAAAACAATGAAACAAACACTAATAATAATAATGAAGACCCTTCGTCATGTCGAAAGAGGAAAAAATCCACCAAAAACTTGAATCTCGGAAAAGGAGAAATAAATGAGAATTAAAAAAGTAAGAAAAAATATAGGAGAAGTTGAAGACAAAAAAAACAAAAGAGAGAAAAAAACAAGTTTTTTTTTCGCCGCACACCACCAAAAATTCACTGTCTTCTTATTTTTCTGCAGTAACATTGTGCTGGTGCATTGAAGTGGACTCTTTCTCCATACCCAATCATTCATGACATGTTCTCTTATGAAAGATTCAACGAAGAGGAAAAAAAGAATAATAAAACAAGGATGATACCTGATGACGCCTGCTTCTTCTTCTTCCACAAAATCTACTCTTGTGCTTATACTGTTGGACGTAATGTCAAGGAAAAAAAAGGACAGCAATATAGAATCCTCAAAAAAAAAATTCTTGCAAGTAAATCGATCCCAGAAAAAAACAGGTTAGATTTTTTTACCACACATGTAAGAATAAAAATGTCAAAGGGAATATCGTTTGATGCAGTTCTAGCAGTATTTTATTTCTCCTCTCAGCTGAAAAACTGTCTCTTGTATTTTTTTATGTGTGTAGCAGGCCATGTTAGTTACTTGATGAACAGTTTTTTAAAGTTATATGTACAGTCACGATAAAAAATAATAATAATAACACAAGGACATTCCTACCAACATTCATTGAAGATGTGACGGAATGATAAGCCCTAAAAAAAATTGGGTAACCACAAATCCTGAAAAAAATCAAGTGGAGAAAAAAAATTCAAGAATGTTATGCTTTTAGGTACCTACTCCAATTACTGTCGGATGTGAAGAGCTAAAAATGGGTTCAGTTTCAGGACCAATGTCGCTTGTTGTCCCATCAAGAAATCAGGTTTGCTTGATTGCACATCTTCTCGTCCAAAAAAAACTTCAATACTTTTTTCTTCAAATTTAGTATGTGTTCTCTCTCAACCTTTTGTACCTTGTGCAATAATAATCCACCTCACACAACAAGAATACCCAAAAACAATCTGTGAGTGTGATCACCATTGTACTCAATCAGTGCCTCGGCTGTTGAGCTAAAGATGTACTCTTCGTATCTAATAGGTACATACGAGATCAAAAAGTTATATAATCAGTCATAAACGAAGACAACCTGTAGGTGATCATCAAGATCTTCAACTGCAATGAGTAAATTCAGATGGAAGAAGTTCATGACGCAGTTGATGAGGTGAGGATGCCGAACAAATCAGGGATGATAATGAAGGTGCTCATCATCACGACAATACAAACCATTTCTATTGATATCTGAGAAAGTGAACCAACTTTTCTCCCATAAAATCAAATCCAACCTTCTCAATGAATATATTAGCAACGTGGGTTCCAATAATAACTCAATGCTTACAATACACTCAACCAAATATTATATGCAATCACTGTGTCAAAAAGTATTCAAAATTCATTAAAAGAATGATTTTTTTTTGTTTCAAAGATTTTGTTCTTTTTTTTCTCTCTCTCAATTTTTATTACTTGAGTACAATCACCACACAATTTTTATATGTTATTTGTTTAACAACTCATGTACAAATCCTTCTCAATGAATATATTAGCAACGTGGGTTCCAATAATAACTCAATGCTTACAATACACTCAACCAAATATGATATGCAATCACTGTGTCAAAAAGTATTCAAAATTCATTAAAAGAATGATTTTTTTTGTTTCAAAGATTTTGTTCTTTTTTTCTCTCTCTCTCAATTTTTATTACTTGAGTACAATCACCACACAATTTTTATATGTTATTTGTTTAACAACTCATGTACAAAAAACATTGTATCTGGTTGGATGCGAGTTCCACATTGACGTTGACAGGAGTAACTACCACGTGCCAATCATCATCAAAACAAACATGATTACATAATCACAGTTTGATGATGTACGTACTCTACAAAAGTTTACAAGACTCAACCAAGAAAGTTTTTATTTGGCGGGTGAGACCGATGTTGATGATGATGCCTCCTCCCTGGATTTCAACTCATCAGTCCACAAGTGATCTTTACAACTTTTGACAAATCATGGAGAGACGGACAAACGTGAAAAAAATTTTTACTGCAGAATACAAACTTCTATACAGAGAAACCTGCTTGGTTCATTTCAAATTATAAGTTCCATAGGATCCACTCTGTCCAGCCACATACAATATTATATTTAAGGTAAGATGCCAAGTATAATTATTTTTTTTGGCTTCTGTTAAACCCAATATGCCTTTGGATTCCCTAAATAACGGTCGAATTACACCTTTTCAACATGTACGACGAAAAACAAACAAAGATAATACAAATTATTTCTTTTAATTAACAGAGAAAAGGGGAAAAATAGTAATGGATAAGTAGATAAATGTATGTGGCTCAAGAAAAAAAAAGAATTCATCCTTTCCAGAATCACCCCCGAAAGTATTAGAAAGGAGGACGAGTCCAGAAAAAAAAAGACTGGCAACAAACATTCACATGCACTTGGATTGATGTGATCTAACCCCTTCATTTTTCGTCTTGAAGAGAATTTGACAGAAGGAACAGAGCCCTCCTGTCAGCACGCAACGAGATGGGAGTAAGCCAAAAAGCCTGATTAACAGGTAATCAGCACGTAAACAAAAATACCAGAAAAAAAATCCTTTTTTTTCTTTGACGACGACCCACACTTAAATATAGTCATATTGAGGTAGATACGCACAACCAAAACTTTTTTTGTGCTCTGCTGTTCGGGAAACGCCGTGAAACTGGTCAGCGCGAGTAGGTAAGTACCAGAAATACATACTCTCCGCTTTTCCTATTCTATCCGTCCTCCCAATCGTTTCCTTCATAAATTCTTCAGTGGGCCGTCTGTCAGAGTCAAATTGAGTGAGTGAGCCAGTCAAACAGTCGTGTAGAGGTACAAGACAACCAAGAAGAAATACGTAAATATAAATGGAACCTTGTAAAAACCAGCATTTGTTTGGATTTGAATTAGTGGATAGCGGAGAAAGAGAGAGAAAAAAAAACTATGTCAAGTTTGAAGACCTCCCAAAGGCATGTTAGCTTCGCCTTCATCACTCATCAGAAACTAAAAGACTGCAATTTTTACCTAATAATTATGGGGAACAAACTTCACTGCATCCTAACCAATTACATTAAATATTTTCAAGCAGATTTTAAATACTTATTGCCTGCAATACAATGTACCAATCATTTATAATGTGAGTTCTTGTTAAACAAAAAAAAAATACCAACAAGGTATCTATCTATCTACCTCAACCATTTTGGACACAATAACCATTCATCCTCATCATTACCACTTTGGTTTCCCTTTCGAAAATATTTTTTTTTGGTTCTTGAGAAAAAAAAGATTGCCAAATGCCAATTGGACAAAAAATTGGTTTCATCCCCCACATTTAATATTTTTCCCCTAAATGTTCAGATGAAAGCTCACCACCAAAAAACCAACAGTGACCAATTATTTTCGACAATTGTTTGTTTAGTTTGGTACTTTGAGCAACCCTTTTATTTTCCCTGAAAACAAAAATATAAGTGCGAGAACGATTAAGACAAACATGCAATAGGCGACAGAAGTCGGGGAAAACCCACCGGAACTTGGTCTCCATTCCCCGGACAAATTGCTTATCAAAAAGAAGCCTATGATTATTCCCTTTTCCGAGGAAATGAACTGCCATGCTTTTCTGACTTTTGCGTGGTGAAACGGTCACGTAAGAAGTCACTCATAAAAAGAACTTTTTTTAAGTGTACACTAACACGCGTTTGGATGTATAAAACCCTGTAGAACACTGTTCCGCCGTTTGCGGAGAATCAATTACTCATATCATATATTTTTTTACGCATGTCATCACATTCAAAATGTTAAAAAGGGTCAGAGTCATTAGCAAAGTTGTACAAACGTGGGGTGTACAACGCAGCCAGTTAAAACCATGAAGTAACCATTTTACATACAACACGAGAGAGGTAGTTGAATGAAGGAAAAAAAAATGATGCAGACACGACGTCAACCACATAATATTTTGTTTCGTGATGAACCACGACTTTTGCTAATAAAAAAAGCTAATGTGAACACAGTTGTGGCAGATTATTTGTTGCTCATTGAAGTACATTATTGAATAGCTCCATTCATTTGCAAGAGGACAATTAACTACAAATCTATGCATCATTTTTTTCATTCAGAATAAGTTGAGCTCATTGAGAAAAAAGTTGCAGCTCGTCTCTGAAAAAAAAGCAAGACTTCACTAATCTTTTTTTCCTGTTGCAGTTTTATACGTGGATGGTGTTGCTACTAAGGATTTTCATATGGAACTTGTGGCGCCAAGGAGACCATGACACGACGGGGGTCCTCTGGATCTTTCCGTGCATAAGACCGATACCATATCCATTTCAACCTCACGCACTCTTCCCATACCACTATTTTCCCTGGTCAAACCCACCTTCACTGAGCACACAACAGGATTTTTTTATAACCGTGTATTTCGTGTTATGTTTATAAAGCTGCTTGCGCATTAAGGAAACATTGTCCAGCTCGTAAATAGAAGTATATTCCTTACTTTACTTTCGCTAGGAATAAACATCACGATACTTCAAACAGTGTGCATGAACCTTATCATTTGCAAGCTTAGAAAATTGCTCTACACTAAAGATTATGTTGAAAGTGCCAATTCAACGACTGACTGAATGACAGTATTGACAGAAGCGCAGAAAGTATAATTCTGAAAATTACTGGATCAAAAGCAAAACATGTCCGAGATTTTTAGCTTTGGATTGAAAGTTGGCACTGCGCAACAAGAATTCTCTAATCCTTTTCCTCCAGAAAGAAGTTACAAAAAGTGACTCCAGAGTTTAGTGGCCTGCGATGCCGGGAATCATTTACCCCAGAGGAAATCCTCAGCAGGGGACACCAAATTATCAACCAGTGAAGATGCGTCGGTAGACGGCCACGAGGGTGTGCCGATGATTGGACACACTACCCACCAGGTCTGGGAAATTACACTTGCATCATGCTCGCTCCTTTTTGCTCATCCTTATTTCTGCTACTATATTCTAAATGAATTTTGTCGATATTACAATAATTCATTGTTGTTGTAAAGACTCAACCTTGGAAGTTTGCAAGATATAAAAAATATCACATGTTTTATGCAAATTCTGTTAAAATCATGTCGCATGAGCAAAAAAAATTAATATACACTTTGTGCATCATTCATGTAACTGGTTTGCTTATGGTCCACCTCGAAGTGAAATTAAAACTGACAGAATGGACCAGCAATGCACTCTCCGTAAACCTTATTACACCCGTTGATCAGGGCAAATTAAATGAACAAGGAAGGGAAAAGGGTCCTCGTTAAAAAAAAACGTAAACTGGTATGTGATCCCTTTCCAACAATACCAGTGTATCCTGGTAGTAATGTTGTTAAAACATGGTAATATGTACGTGAATAAATAGTGTGCGTGTAAATACCATTCACTCGAGGTAAAACAAACAGGGCAAGTATCACGCTGAGCGAGGTCAGACACCGGCGGCAGGCCCACTATCGCCCTTCTTCATACAACAGTAAATGTATCCATTTTCTCCAGTAAATATGATTTTTTGGCAGAGGAAAACAAACAGGGACTTGTGCACACAAAAAATGGTGCTCTTTTAAAACATTGAACCAAGACAAAAAAAACCTTTTTTAACTCAACTAGGTTTCCTTCTCGGACGATATGGTGAGTAAATGATATACCTAATAACTATCATTTTCTTGTATAATCCCTTTCAGTAATTCTTACTGACAGCTATCAGATCTGTGTGCACTCTTCCCTTTTAAAAATTCTAAATGGCAGACAAGACGCAAAGGTCTGACCAGTCATCAGAATTAAAAATCCACGCAAGATTTTGTTTTTAAAAAATCTTTGCATTACTCGCTCACTCGCTGGAATTTTCTTTTTGTGATTTGGTATCGACGGGAAAGTAAATACGTGAAGGAGATGGAGATGACAATGGTCAATAAAAATAATCATGTCGTCATGTCACGTAACATTTTCTCCTGTGACTGACCAAAGCAAATCCATGACCAAACTTGGTACCTTGCCGGATTACATTTAAAAAAAATATATTTAACACACTGACGACGAGTACCTTACCAGTGACAAGAGAAGCACCAAAAGAAAACGAAAAAGTATTTAATTCTACTTAAATATTCGACTTGGTTGAAAGAATATTTTTGTGAAGTGAAGTGATGATGACCACTAAATTCCCAAGAAACAAAAACATTTGATCTGAGATCACAAGACATAAATTACGTTTTCACTAACATGCAAAATAATTTTATCTTTGCAAAATGTTCTCCACCAACAAATGACTAAATTAAGTGAAACGGCCAGTCAACAAGTAAATGCGCATTACAAATCTTTAGAGCAAGAAACCCACGACAGTATGTAAGCCAATCCTGTTGTGGACACACGGCAAAAGATTTTAATATTTATTGTGTTTGTTTTTCTTCTCCAACTAAACAGATCATTGAGAGTAAGAATCAGGTTGAGAGAGACATGCATCCACAATAAATTTTTTTTCGGTAATCTCAGTAAGCCAACAGAAAAAAAAATTTCATTCTTTCAGGAGAAACATATCTTACATAACACGTAAAAGAAGCAGTGCACACAAACAAATAAAAAAAAGGAGCGTTGGTTCTTTTTTGGAGGTGGATAAGTAGCAGGTCCAACAAGGTTTTAAAGCTTCTTCACATTTTCTCTTCTCAGTTCTGACGATTTATTTTTTTTAATTAACAGAGTAATCTTGACAGTATGTTGTGCCGTAGTGGTTCACTGTGAGTGTGTAAAGTGTGCATCCCACAACCATAATAATAATTTTCCCTTGTTTCCCTGCTTCGTTAAATGACCGCACCTTTTCTACTTTTTTTAAATGGTTGCACGGAAAACGTAATCGTGTAATCCATTTGTCATTGTGGCAGGCCGATAAGTAATATTTAATCGCCGAGGAAGAAGTGTGTATGTGTGTGTACCCGACGATGATGGCGTTATAGTGCCGCTGTACGTCTGCCGTAATTGTCAGACATTGTTTCACTCTCGATAACGAACGTGAGCCACTGTCTCTCCACCTCCCTTTTCTGTCGCAGTAAAAAAAAGTTTCCTCGTTGACAGTTGCGGAGCCCGCTGCTTTTTACCAAGAAAATGCAAACGGCTAACATTTCAACAGTAACAACTTGTCATAGTATTATCTCAGTTACAAAAGGAGACATGCGAAGAGCAACCATACGAAAAGTAGCTGGAAATAAGCGGCAACATTAGCCACTAAAAAGTGAGCAAAAAACAGTAAGTGGACAAGCAAGTGATAGAATAAATATAGGCACACACATACATACACCACCCCCATTTCATTCTCATTATTGCGGTCACATTACACAACAAAATTTTGCTTATCAAATTCCCCATTCTCAATCCTTTCAACAAACCCTTTCGAAATAGATTTTTCTCGAAATGCCTTTTCAAAACCGCAGGCTTGCGTGCATAAATTATTGTGGAAGCGGCGGTGAGCATTCACTTATTAAAAAGTGCTTCGTTTCACCAAAACAACAAACCCTTCAAAAGATCTGTCCTTCGCTACTTTTTAAAAATACAACCAAACAAAAAAGTCACCCTTCAGCCGAAGATGACTTCCATTGTGAAAATGAGTTTCAACAATTATACCAGGCATGCACCATGATTTAAAAAAAATAATAATAAACAATCTCTTGTCACTTTTTTTTGCCTCGCAGTTATTGTTTGTTTTGTGGCAGTGAAGCCAAAACGAAATTAAAATTCATTTCTTTTCAATCCTCAAAGAGGAAGGAGAGGGAAGCTCTTTAGAAGCAATTAGTATGTACAAGTAGTTAATAATGCGCACCTACGGAATGATTAAATACCGAAGCAAACAAACTACTGTGCGCATAATCCAATGTGTGGAAGCTTAGATGACGACGACCAAGGAAACCAGAAAAAAAAGAATCTACACAAACCTAATTCCATTCTGTGATGATATTTACTAGAGGCACAAGACACGCATAACTTATGACGGGGATGTTACTACGAACAAAGAGATTTTGTATACGCGTTCGGAATGAATGGATACCTTGAAGAAGAAAGGAAGACGCGAGAAGGATTGAGGATGGTGGTGGTGGTGGCATGCCAAATCGGCTCATTAACCATGTCATGAATGAAATGAGAGGAGGAGGGCCTCAAGCTTTTGTTGCGGATTAGTAGTAATGGGGAATTACCCATTATCCTTGTCAACAAGCTCGATGATGAGTGAGCCACCATGCTTGCTTTAAGGAACCACTTCTTACAATGGCCACACAACAACAAAATGTACACTCAGCGTTTTTCAAGTCGACATGATCACATAAAACTCTCATTAGTATTTATGGACACATTCTTCTTCACAGAGGATTACAACGGTAAGCAGCTTCCATAAACGTTACGTACTATGTCAAATATTTTCAACAAAAAATATATATTTACTATATTGTCGGGGGAAAAAATGGTCGGAAACTTGTGGCGGGGCAGCAGGCGGACAATAACAATTATCGTTTTAAAACAAATGGATGTATGCAAACAAGAAGTCAAAGAATTGCTCATTCAAATCAAATGTCAAAAATGTTGAAGTGCGCTCATTTCCAGTTGGTGTGAAAAAACAAAAGGTTGTGTCAATAAAACAAATATTATGATCACGTTCCTCGTGTAGTAAACCAACCCAGTGATTTTTTAGAACTAACATAACTAAACAAGACTTCAATTGTCCTCACTTCCCAACCCCTCACGAAGCTAGCTGGCAAGGTTACCTAAATTAATGAATTTCAAGAATTCATTTTTCCACCAGATCTTTTCACCATTTCTGATAAGCCTAGCTGGGTCTCATCAAAAGAGATATATTTAGTGTTAACATGAAAGCATTAACAATTTCAAAAAAATATAGAGCGACAAATGATCCAAAATAGGAAGTTTCTTTGGTTGCCCATCACATCTCCATTCTAACAAATATTCTATTACTGCTCCACTCACCCCCCAAAAAGATTCCTCTTTAGTTACCAACTTTTGTTGTGCTCATTTTGTTTGAATAATACCATTCATTTGTAACAATCCAAAAAAAATTGTCTAGGGAATGGTAGCAGATGGTATTTTTAGAAAAAAAGGAGCTAAAAGGGAGAGGAAAAATGCTCAACTTAATAATAGGTAAAACATATCAACTTAACAATAAGTACCCAGTTTTTTTTCAACGTATTGTTCAACAAACAAAAAGTTCAAGTGGTACTCTCACAATGATCGAATCCCAACAAAACATAAGCTCTCCAGCGAGAGTGATACATGGATCTTACCAGAGTTTGTTAAAAAAAGGACTGTTTTATTTTTCGGGGGAACCATTTTTCCTGTACAATATTTCATTCTTTTAAGTACATCCACTAAAAAAATGTTTTTTTTTTGGAAAAAATGGAGAAAAAATGGATAAATATACAAAGACGGAGAAACAAACAGTTGTCGACAGTTATAATGAGCTTCCTTGTTCCACATAATTTTAATGACTGTTGGACAAATGAAAAGTGATTTCGATTTATCATCACTACCGATGGATCCATTTTTTTATGAAATAAGAAAATTTCTCACAAAACTGGTGTAACGAGCAGAAGAGGAAACTGCTGAAAGTGGACTACTAACAAGATTGAGAGAGATAGAGAACTTTAGTGAAAACTTCTATATTAAGATAACCAGCCGGAGTTTTTTTTTCAACAAAGATCACAAAAAATATCCATTATGTCTCGTTGTTCCTAAGAAACACTGAAAATAACTTCACTCCGAGAACGAAATGAAGTCAGTTGGGAACGACGGGGTCATTTTATCAATTACTTATGGCTGCCCTCGTCATTACCAGCTCGTGGAACTATTACAGGCAATATTTTATGCTAATTGTGTTCCGACTTTGGGAACAATAAGATATTTATTCCTCCGTATTTCTCTTTTTCTAAACTACACGTGTGCACTTGTAAAGAAAAATGTTCACATTCCTGCCTCTGATCTATAAAAATAATCCTTTCCTTAAAAATTATTATTTAAGCGCAATTATTAAAGAATGCAATACTGAAGCTGTATTAGAAAAA
>JAHZNF010004221.1:0-16723 GCA_027744215.1 Troglopedetes dispersus | reverse complement strand
TTACACACGTCACATTTTTTTGCGTATGAAATGATTGTAATAAAATGCTCTTATAAAACTGTCTCAAATCTAGGTAAAGTTTATGTTTATGTGGGTAAGTCTAGCTTGTATGTTTGTGTGTGCAAAAAAATTGCATGGGAAGTAGAATAATATTTTTTTCATGTTTTTTGTTGGAAGCTCTCCTCGAAAAAAAATTTGAGTGGGGGCTTACGATAATATCTCAATAATCATAGATTGCTCCCATAAACCTCCAAGAAAATGTGATGGTATTCCACGAAAAAGAAAAGCTGGCGAGCAACATACAATAAACCTGCTTAATGTCACGTCACATCCAGAAAAATAAAACTATCGGAGCAAAATGAGAAACTTGGGTCGTTTCCCTGATTCCAAGCAGCATTATTATTGTGCTCCGCCACTCAGATATTCTATTTGGTTTTTATTCAGATTCTTTTTGATGTCGTCTCAAATTTAAAATGTGATCTTGGGAGCTCTACTCAAGTTGTAAAATGTAATCTGAGCAGAAAAAAAAAGATTGTTGTTGTTGTGTGAAAATGCTAAGCTTAGGAAGAAATAAACTTGGAAAAAAAATTTCTTGGTTTGTGCAAAATTCACTTTTTATGCAGGTTACAACCTAGAAAAAATAAAATTGTGTAGTTGTTTATTCATGTGATTTTTTTCATGTTTTCGTTTCATTTATTTTTGCGGTAAAATTCCCTCTGTGACAATTTTTGCTTGGTGGAGCTTGAAAAAGAAATGGATACAAAAATGATAATGTCTGTGTCATGTAAAGTGATAAGGATGTTTCCTTGTCTCTGCTAACATGATTCTCGCATACATTTTATTTTAAGTGACTGCCTTACTGTTTTCTATGTAGTTCACTCGCATTAGTATCATCCCAGAAAAAAAAACAGGAGGATCGAGTCTGTGCGAATCATATAAATTATTTTTATGTTGGCTTTTACACGACTACCCCAACTTGAACCTCGCTAATTCGTGGGATGGGGAAAGCGAGGCTAATGTAAGAGTAAACGAGAGATGCAACAAAAAATGGTTTTGTTTACAACTCTTGGTTACAATGTGAAATGGAATTGTCTGGAGAAGGAAAAACCGAGATAGTGCCACTTTCCCATTATCCCATTTCGCAATGGGGCTGCTAATCTGGAACCACTTTAAAACATGGCCTACCACACACACAAGCTTTGGTGGAGTTCGGGAACCCCCTGTAGCCATACAGTATTTATGTGATGCGATGTTGGCTTGGTTCACTTGATAAGCTAGGATACTAATTTCGGTTGGAACTGCAAGTTTTGTGAAATCTTACTAGAGAATTCAACTACAATTTTAGTAATTTTTCCTGTGGGTCTTCAAAGTGGAACATATAGAATTCTGTGTGGCACGTTTTTGCACAATCTTATCTCAACTTATGTGGGCATAAAATATATGACAAAGGGGAAGTAATCACACTTAAAAAGATCTCTATGCAAACTGAGATTTCTGCAGATTTGTTTGTTTGACAAGCCTCTCTTCAGATATGGAAAAGCAAGTGAGATTCTACTCTGATATGCTCTGCCTCATTCAGAAAATTCTTTCTAGGATTACCCACTTCATAATAAGCTCATCTCAAATTACACTAAAGCAGCAAACTCTCCATGTCTCCATCATTATTCTAAGCAGTCAAACATTATAAACCATTTGGGGCTGGGATTATCATGCAAATGTGTAGTTGTACGTGTCATTAACCACTCCAAATTGTGTAGTCCTATTATAACCACAATTCCACGGAAAAAAATTTCAATTGTTACCCTACTCATAAGTTTGTATAAACAATTTTCGGTATGTTAACTCATTCAGAAAGAGGACCAAAAAGTAGTTCATTATATCACTTATCAGTCTGTAGTAGAATGTAGACCGACTTAATTTTCTCAACAAAATGACATGTTAAATAAGTCCAAATTGTATAGTCCTCTTATAACCACAATTCCACGAAAAAAATTCAATTGTTACCCTACTCATAAGTTTGTATAAACAATTTTCGGTATGTTCACTCATTCAGAAAGAGGACCAAAAAGTAGTTCATTATATCACTTATCAGTCTGTAGTAGAATGTAGACCGACTTAATTTTCTCAACAAAATGACATGTCAACAAAAGCATAAAACTTTCTCCCAAACATCTTTCATCACGTCATTCTCATTCCAAGTCAACAAAAGGGGGGAAAGTGACTAGCAAAACGATTTATCCAAAGAACCGCCATCATACTACTATTTCCAGATAAACAACAACAAACAAACAAACAATTTTTTTTTCTAAAAAATAATGCACACATTTTCCCTCCATTCTCCGCTCACACAACTGCTACATGTTCCTCGGAACAATGAGTTTCTTGCTTTTTGAACTCAACCGAAAACTCCCCATTTCCTTTTCCTTTTTCCTGACTCTTCTTTGTTGTGTGTTTTTCACTTGGTTCTCGCATTTCCCAAAAATCTGGGATAAACAAAATCTTCTTACAAAACTACTGTGTGCTTATCACTGGATGCATGCTAAAATTTTATAAATATAATATACAGTGTAGTGTTCAGACAAGTGTGTAATCCCTATGAAAAATATACTGCTCAGATATTTTTTTGGAAAGAGAAAAATATCCTAACGCAGTTGTTATATTTTATATTTTTAGCTTTTCACATTTTTTCCCGAAGAAGAGTGCACGAGATGAGTTAGAATAGTACCAAAAGAGAAATAAATTGTGTGCAGCTCTATCTTGGGACGCATAATGCTCGTGTGGAGGGATACAGTCTTCGGAGGAAGCGACAAATTTAAGAGACGAAGAAAATCTTTCTCCAATTTATTTCCCGTCTTTATATATATATATTTTTTATTTTTTTGTTCGTGGGACCACCACACTGAAAATCGTGTTGGGTAGGTTGTAGGTTTTTGGAAATGATAACACAACAAAAACCTTAGTTTCCTGTATTTGTAGTTCACTTTTCCTGTTCTGTGCAGGCATGCATGGAACGTAGTTTCTCCCTTATGTATTGTTTATATTATCGGGACGTGACGTGAAGAAGCTGAGCTCTTTTGTTTTATGGACCTCTCCGCTATTTATTTATTTATTTTTTGCTGAGGTTGGCCCACTCCTGTTTTTAAGAGAGCTTTCTTGGAGAGCGCACAAGAGAAAATGAATTAGAACTAAAGAAAATTTTCTTATATTTTAATCCGTCCTCTGCAGAAAATCATTGGAGAAGCTGGTTCCAAGGAATTCGGAAGGAAAGGAGAAGATAGGTAGGTTATTTATGTATTTCTCGTGAATACTTTTAATTTCTTGCTTTTCTCCAGTCTGTGACCGTGCTTTCTAATGATGTTTGTGTTCCGGTTCGGCGAAATTAAATTGGGCTACGAAGACGGGCTGACGTGTCTAACAGAAATGTTTTTTTGGAGGAGAGGAAGTCTTCTTCTTCTTTTTTAAACTTTACCACAAGTCTGGGGTTTCGCTGAATAGTTTAGAACGTGACGAAATAACTAAAATACAATTTTATGCACACACCAGGAAACCAAACAAAACTTTTTTTACTACCTGTGAGGTTAAAATAAAGTTAGCGGAGACCCAAGAGAAATATTTTGTTCTTTTTTTACTCGAAAAGTTGTGACTCGTGGTAAATTCCTCAATTAATGTGGACAAGACACTGACCTGACGGACTAAGACTTCTATGTTAAGTTGTAAGTCAAAAACATTTAGTGATACAGCACATTATGTATGCTCAGCCCTTTACATAATTTCTAAAATGGTAAGCCTACCATTTTGTACACGTTTTGGGTGTTATCTTGCTCAAGAAACCCCAATGATTTTTTATGTGATGGGTATAATCCTAATGAGTACATTTTTTACAATTTCCCTGCTGCTTTTTTTTGCTGAGAGACCAGCCCCAGTCACTTTTTTGCCTTTTCTGATTATTTTTGAGTATTTAGAAGAAAAAAATTCAATAACTCTTTCAACTCGCGGACCATCCTTTTTCATGTTCTCGTCAGAGATTTTTACATGTTTATGGATAGGAAATTATAGGGTATGTGTATGAAAAAACTTATGTTATAACGTGTCATGGGATGGCTTCTGTTTAATCTTTTTCTCAAATGCTTAAAGTAATTTTTAAGAAAAAGATGCTAAAAAGTAATAGTGTAATTCGTTTAATCAGTGCTAATGCAAATTCCTTTTGTTACGGAGTAAAATTGAGATGTACACTTGGGGCGATACAGTAAATGAAAATGGTGTACTCACTCCCACTATCCAACAAATTTTCCTGTTTTAAAATTTCACTGTGTACAGTTTTTTTATTATGGCTGCATGGATCTACCATTATTATTTATGTAACCTTTCTTATGCAAGGCATTTTGATGACCTTAGTGTATATTCTTATTGCATTAGCTCGTTTTAATATGAATGGCGTCATCTACTTCATTCTACTTTATTTTAATTTCTTGCGTCAACTACTATCGTGAAAATATAGGAACTAGGAAAAATTATTTCAAAACGTTTTCATGATAAATTTATTTACCCAGTTTGTCTCCAAGTTGCTAATCCATTTCCATTTGACTCCATAAATCTTAATTCATTTAGTTGCACTCTGTAATCGCTAAACTGTTTCACTGTTGAAGTGAGCAAAATATCCGCTACTTTTAAAAAATACAGGTGCAATAGTAGAATTGTTTGATCATCATCATCAGTACAGGGTAAAGCTAAAACTTTGTTTCACATATTCTCACGCATCCATTTTCATATCAGTATTAAGCAGATCAGTTTCCAGAAGACAGTAGGCCTACTTTAACGTTTCCCGGTCAGACACAGACACACGTTATGACAGTGTGACACTTGCTTTTAATTTAATTAATCTAAATAATTCCTACATTGTAGTTTTTGGTAAATTTAAAAAATATATTTTAGACAATCTCGCCTTCAGGTTTGGTATTGAGATCAGGTCACCGTTCCACAATTTATTCAATAAACTGTACACTTTACACATAAACCGTACCTTACACTGCGAAACATCTCTCGACATCAGAATAAGAATTTATGAGGCATTGCACCCAAAAGAAACAGAAGTCAACATTTCTTGTGTCTACAAAAATAGTAAAGGCAATTCTGTCCAGGTACAGGAGGGAACCGTTCACGCTCACGTTCACTTTCTAACTGGAACGGGGAATAAACATAAAATGGAATATTCGTTTACTCGATAAACGTCTCCTAGGCTAACCAAGGTTTACGTTCCCCTTTCACGAAAAAAAGAAAACCGTCTGTGTGTGGATAAAAAAAGACTTCACAAACACATGCCGCACTTTTTCTTGGTTGCACACACCACTGTCAAAAAATGGAGAGAGCGAGCACGCTGTAGGTCTTAAAAGTAAATGAGAAGCTTGAAGCCCGTTCCGTTCCTTTTTTTCCTTCTTATGCTCACTGTCCCACGCTCCGTTAAAAGTTAAGAGAGCCTCTGCCTGGCTGCTACTTGGTTCACTTTGGTGCTCACTCTTTTTTCCTTCTTCGATCAAGAAACTAAAAATTTGCGAAGGAGAGAGCTAGCTTTTCATATAAAAGTTGCAGTGCCAGAATAGTAAGATGCCTTTTTTTATTTGCTGGTGCTTACCACTTTGATTGCACACACATGCCATAACATTTTCTCCTTGTGTAAAAATGGCTTCATCCGACTATTCTCACCGATATGCTTTCATGATTTTTATGATTCTATTTTTTTTTTCCACACCGCCTTCCAATCTTTGGGAGCATCTTCATTCGGACTATTTTTACTTTTTCTGAGTTCCTTTGTGGGTTTATAATAAGTGCGCAGTGTGTAATTTTAGAGGATTTTTTTCGTCCTGCTGGTGGTTGGTGGTGGCGGCCAAGAATTATTACTAGGTTGGCTCAACTCTTTCAAGTTTTTCTTCAATTTTGTTTTTTTTTGTCAAATTGCAGGAAATAGACTTCTGCAAGGAAAGGAAGAATTTAAGATGCAAGTCTGCTGGAAAAGTAGAAAGTCAATCTGAAAGCAAGAGAGTTCAGTGACTGGAAGACTATTGGAAATGGATTAGTCACTGTTCAAGTGGAAAATTGTGGGAAAATATTTTAGATGTTTCTTTTTTTTTAAATAAATTGTATCGTGATCGATCAACTCTTCTTCACTCTCCTGGAAATGCTCCTAGACATATTTGTTGCAGGATAATCTCAAATTTATCACTGCAATTGTCAGCTTTCTTTGCTTGAATGAGTGGAAGTATTTAGAGTTTTATTAGTGCGAAAGATACATAATGTCCGGGTCGTGTGAATTTTAAGGAAACTCTTTTTAGTACAGTTTGATTATGTTTTGGGCACATTACATGTTGGCAGTTGTGGTGAAAATCTGCCGATAAGGTTTTTTGCTTTCATCACTTTTTAAAAGGAATATTTTTGGCGAATATTATTATTTTGAATTTAAAGAATTGAGTTTTATAATAAACTATTTTCATTCGTGATATTGCCTGACGCCACAAAATAAATTTGAGCTGAAAGGGCAAATTGAAATAAAAGGTAATTGAAATAGTCGGTAAATTAGTTCATTTGTATGGTTTGGTGCTGTTCGCAGAGAACCAAATTTTCCAAATAGGTCTCAACAGTGGAAAATAGAGATTTCAAAAGAACAACAAGAAGATTTCTTGTCTTTCTAAATGAGGCAAGCAGTAATAAAAACAAGGTTCCTTCTGATAGTCGCATTCGGTTGTGGGAATCAGGTCCACCAGATCCACGTCCCATTACAGAATCCAATCAAATTTCTAGCAAGTCAGCAGTCCACAGGTACTGATTCAGCAAGCAATGTAGATGAGGTCCCTGTGGGAGGTCACACGATTATTATCCTCACTTCACAGTAGTCAGCAGCAGTCAATTCAATTGCAGGATTCATTATACGATTCCTGTGACTTTTTTTTACACAATTTAATCAATTGCGTATTAAATATATATTTGTAGAGAATACATATTTTTTGGTTCCTACTTTTTTATAATTTTTACTTATAAACCAGCTTAATATAATATTTCTCGTAAATGGGTATTTCATGAGTCAGGGTTGCAGCGTAATTTGCACAATAAAAATTCATGTGCTGTACATCAAAAAGGTTAATGGCAAAACGGCAGAAGGCACCAGGAAAAAAAATTGAGCTATAAATGGTCTCAAGAAATGCAGAAGCTCAGAAAGTAGTCGTGTATACATTCTGTATATTTTTTAAATTTAAAAACACTGATGCTATTGATCATCCACTTCGCATGTCATTTATTAGTTCGTCCAAAGTAAGTACTATGTTCTTATTCTTTACTTGCTGTGTTGAGACAATAAAAATGTTTTATTACGTCATTTGCATCAAGTAGTAATAATTAGTGAGGAATTGGATTCAAATTTGACAGGAAGGTATGTATTTTATTATCTTTGCAGAAGGCTTTCGGCCTGCAGTTGCGCACGTCAGTCAGTTCAAACTTTATCATCGAGATTTGCACAACGCATCAATTTTTGCAATCCATAATCTTGATATTCTTGGTCTTACCAGCTCAAAAGGAATCTGTTTTAACTGATTTGATCTTGTCTTTATTTCATAACCATCATTTTTTTCAAAACTGACCAAGCAACTCAAGCATATATACGCAAAAATTTTCGCCCGTACAATTTTAATCCATTTTTTTCCTTTTTAAGCCACTCCAAAATTGTAATTTAAATAACATACCTGCTACATATTATACATACGTCCGCTCCTGAAAAGTTTCAAAACAAAAGTTGCTATAATTATATGATTGATTTTGAACAAACTACATGTACAATGCTCAACTGTATAACAATTGCATGGTTAACGAATTACGCTCATACCGACAACGGAGAACATGATTCAAAGAGTAATAATCATTACCATTATTATTGTTTCGCGGACCACAGACATCGGACGGGCCAGAATATGTAGCAATATGACAATAGAGAAAATTTCCCTATCTGGACTTGTTCACAAACGGAGATGAGCAGCTCTCAGTCATCCAAAAAAAATGATGATGATCTAAATCATCATAGTTATGATGATTATAGGGTCGTTTCGTTTTTTACATACCTGAACCTACCCTACTTTTATGCGGCCCGAACCGTGTAATAATGTACAATAAAAATGACTCTTCGTAATAAAAAAGAGGGATCCTTTACTTCTTAATTTTTTTGCTCTTAACTTATAGGTTGCAAACTTTTTTTTACTCAAAGAATACGTAGCTTCTAATAACTTTTTGCGACCAGAAAAAAATATTGACAAGACGCTCAGGAGTTTAATAACAGATGAGGTCGCATCTATATTAATACTCTTGGGGAATATACTCATCGCCTTCCTCATAAAAAATTAAGCTTTATTTTCATTTAAAAAAGTGGACTCCTTGTGATACATTTCTCTAACTTTATAAGATAACCACATCCTCGTCGCCATCACGAGTGTTATAATAATAGTATTGTCTAGGGAAATGTTGAATGAGAACACAGGCCGAAGACGACAGCAACTTTTTTATATGAAGTAAAAGGAAGGAGCAGCAGCAAGCGAGCGGAGTAAAAAAAAGCGTAGTAATTCATTTGATGTGAAGGAAACCTTTTAAGAAGGCATCAAACGTAACTCAAGCGCACTTCTCGGTCTGTCCACACACTTCGCTTGGCTCATGTCCGCTCTCCATATATATTTTTTTACAAGTACTACACTTTGTATGAATGTCATGAATGAATGGAACGAAGCTACCTCAAGAAATCTTCACTTGTGTTGTTATGGAATGTAAAAAAGGGTGAAAATTCTTTTCTAACATGTAGACACCCATATTATTTGCACCAGAAACAAAAAAGAATTTTTTCTTTAGTCTTCCCTCGACTTTTTTTCTGTGCGGTCGGGTAGGAATCTTGGCTAGTCGTGCAAGAAGAAATTGCATACCTACGCAATACCAATTCTATTGTCAAAGGATAACGTAAGATGGGGGACTATATTTGATAAGACATATTATATAGAATTTTTTAAAATAAAAAATATATATTTTATGGACACAAGAAGGTATTATCTTATTTTCCAATGTGTGAGGAGAACGAAGGTGGAAAAAAATCCATTCTGGGAAGAATACAATCATTGGTTGATAGCAATCTATTTGATAGAGAGGACATAAATTTTCCCAAGGATAAAAGTTGAGAAGGTGGTGGTGGAATATAAAAATGATGGGATGACCGTAGAACTTGTCAATTTCGGAAAAAATATGTAATAGCTTGCACTTATACGGGATTCAGAGTATGAAAAAAGAGGTGTGACTTTGGTGCACAGAGTCATAATTCATACTTTGAAATTGGGTGCTTACACATTACACTTCGTTTTCTTTTTTAAAAAAAATGATATATCTTATCAAAACTTTTCTGGCTTATCGGTCGATCCACTTTGCCAGCGGGGATAGGACGAGATGATGATCATCAGGAGAGGGAAGATGGAAGATGGAAGATTTTCGTAAAGTATGAAAAAAGTAAATCATCTTAAATTGCGATTTTATGCTAATTAGATAAGAAAAACGGATTCGAAATTGGCGAGAAAAGCAAAATGCAATTCTGTGAACGCTTTTCTCTAGCATTCTTGTTGGGACATTTTTCTACCACCGCACCGTAGCAGGGTAGACGTAGAAATTGAACTTGCTTACATATATTCTCGTCAATCGCGACATTTGGAGAACACTAACAGCTTCATCGCAAAACTTTAAGTCCACAACTTTACTTATTACAATTTTTACGACGTCTAATCATTTTCACAATAGCATTAAACAAAAGGACGAACCAAAGATACCCAATTTACTATGATGCTATGAAGCTAACTAGTAAATATAAATAAATTTATTTGCACAAATGCAACATGTATCTGGCAAACTAATGACTTGCTTCATAAAAAAAAGGAAATGGCGAAGCTGTGAATTTGCAATGCTCCTTATCATTTTCTCTTTGCTTCATTAACTCCTTTTCCATTTTGTCTCTTATCCTATGTATGCATGACAGATACCCAAATTTCCTGAATGATTTGACTACTTGCCAAAAGATATGCGGAGCAAATTAGCAGGGTTCCAGATGATACACTCGAATAGATAATGAGATGACCATGGACTAGGATGCTAAGCTTATGTATTTTCCCTGCAAAAACATTGCACAACGTGATTCGAATAAATTGCTCACTTCTTCTTTGTAGGTCAGAGATGTAAACAAGAGGAAATTCGAAGAAATTTCGCGGAATTAGAAACAAAGATGGGAAATGATGACACATGGCTTTCCTTCAGAGAACTGGTGGCGAGATAGCTCCATTTATTTTTTTTGTTTCCCGAAATACGTTCACATTTTCATGAAGCATAGTACTTGCTGCTCATAATTTTCCCCCGGAGATATAGTTAGCTCCATTAAGGCAGGAAATGACAAGAAAGGAGCCTCAACAAGGGCTTTACCAATTGCTGGTCATTTGTGCGTGTGCCAAGAAAAGGAATGAATTTTCCCCTTCTGCTTCCCATTAAAATCTTACATCAGATGCGTGCAATCCAGCAGTCCCGAATGAAGGACGTTATCTGGCAACAAACAACAACCTAACCCAAAAACAAAACAGTTAAGAAACATTTTCTTTCTTCGTAATGTAGCAAAAAAAGTCGGTCAGAGATGAAATGAAGAGATAACCTTAAATCAACAAGAAAATGTACCATTCGCACCGTTCAACCATAGTAGCTAAATGGAAACATAAATTAATAAAAAACCGAGACTTGGGGTCTGCACCACAGATGAGTGTTTAACCTGTATACCTATATTTAAATGGTTGCAGATAACTGTGAGATAATCAAATTACATTTAAACTATTTAATTTTGAATCTTCCCATTTTCGTGGAAAAATGAAGTTGGTGAAATTGCTTTGCTATTTCAACGTCACTCAATCAAAATTTCAATTGAGTTGAATTTCGTGGAATGGGGAAAGTAGGATTATTTGAAAAATTAATTATCCAAGTATGTAATCATAATCATGAAAATCTTGACGATTTTTAAAAATATGTGAGAACCGACCCAACAAATTTTGTATCACTTTTTTCCCCTTATCTTTCATCTGATTTTGTCTCTGTCTGTCTTCACATTTGCTCCTAATTTAAGTGTGAACGGAGTCGACTAGATAAAGTAAAAAGTTTTTGGCTGTAAGCTTTCCCCTTTTGGCATGCTCCTCCTTCACTTAGATAATATACGTTCTGCAGCGACTATAATAGCCTTACAATTTGTCATTGTAATCTATGAGCTGTGCAAAGGCGATCTCTCTTCCTACCTAGTTTTTGCACACAATTCTTTAGGGAAAAAAACAACAAGTTCATTGATAATAAAAGTGAAATACGACAATACGAAAAGGTTAACTCCTGTTCAGAGAGTGATACAATGTCTGCTATATATTTTGCATGTGTAAATGCAATGCATTTTTTGGGGGAGATATTTAGGGAATAAGATAAATTCTCTCAGATTTCCTTTTCTTGCAGGTAATCCAAGAGCAAAAAAAATAGCTGACATGGTAAAAGTATAAATCTAGCAGCATCCCTTTTATCCCTGGATGGGAAGACCAGGTAAAGGAGCCAAAATTTGTGCACAACATGAAATATCTCCACCTCGAGACGTGTACGTAAGTAAGTGCCATAAAGTTGTAAAATATTATTGGATAATGTATTGCATTTAACTTTTCGTTGGAGTATGTAATTGTCTGAGCTTGCAATAAATCAAATCTTGCAGAAAGGAGACACAAAGAATAGGTATAAAAAGAAAATGTTGTGTATGCATTTGTGTTTTCTTGAAGATGTCTGCGAATAACGCATTAAAGAGGAGCCAGCCGGCTCGCTATGTAGAGAAATGGAAAGAAAAGAGGAAAAACTTTCGGGATGAAAAGTTCACCTGTATGTGTTATACTAGACAGTGTGTTGTTATCTTATGGCAATTTAATGTGTCCATGTCACCGCACTCAAGATACAACCCAGGAGTAATCATGTTTTTATATTTTTCAATGCAGTTGCATTGTGTGTCTTGAGTTGTGCGTGATATATTAATACCTAATGCGCCCACGTTTTTAGGGATAACTTGTTTTGAAGTAAACATGCAAAAATTGTACACAATTTTTTAAAAGAAATTCACCGACAGGAATGAGTTTTGATGGAACTTTGCAAAAAAAAAAGAATTTCTTTTGTTAAGCAAGGTTCTACCAGAAATATTTATAAAGCTATTTGTCTTAAAAAGAAATGATAAGCAAAATCTTTAGAAGTCTTTAATTGTGAAGATAAGAGAGTAATGCCAGTGTCAACTTGTCAATGAAGTTCTTGACAGTGACATGCACAAAACTTCAAGATGTGACGTGTGACACGCTTCTTAAGCCATTCTTTACTTGATAAAAGTACATTAAAGAGTTGACACTCGCTTGAGAGAAACTATGAAGTTATCATAAAGATAACATAAGTTAAGTAGTTTGCGGTCTTCCTGTTCTTTCCGAATCCGATGCAATGCTCACGCTGCTTTGTACAATTTATTATCACTTGAAAAACTATGGACTCGTACTACGAAGACTCGTAAGGAGGCTTGTTCAGTCCATTGTTAAGAGACAAGTCATGATTTTACAATATTCATAAAAAGTAACAAATGAGTAGATTATGCTAGAACACCATTTCTGGATGCGTTTAATGGTTTCCACATACAAAGAAAAAATAGTTTTACCTCGTTCTCACCAGAATATGATTTTACTCATACAAACTGTTCAGTTTGTCAACTTCAGAAAAAAATTTCAAGTTTATATTTTTCATTGCAAAATGCATACCTAAATATTAGTACGTACGGTATGTAGGTATGTAATATGTATGTGTACAACGCCATTAACTCGTAAATTTCAGAAAAAAAAATTCAAGTTTATATTTTTCATTGCAAATTGCATACCTAAATATTAGTACGTACGGCATGTAGGTTAGGTATGTAATATGTAAGTGTACAACGCCATTAACTCGTAAATTCAAGTAAACGGCTTCACAAGTTACAAGGTGTCCCTTTTACAGAACTGCAATCGTGTACTTGCGGTGCTTGTCCAGCTTATTTGGAGTGTTTTATACTTTAATCGAGGACTTCAATGCAAGAAAGGTGGTTCCTTTACATTAAAAATATTGTAATTGCTTATGCCCTTGCAACATTACCCAACGCAATGAAAATAATTGAAAAAGAGCTAATTTGAATCTTGCCAAGTTTGCCTGCCTCGAAAATGCTTGCTTAACAAAACTAAAGGTTTGGATCTAAGTTTTCGAATGAGTGAAGGTGTCAAGTCAAGGTGGAGATGAACAGTTTTTTTCTTCTCGTAATTTTCTCTTGTCAAGTGCCAAGCCCGAGGCAGGTTTTTTTTTCGCTAAAAACGGTTTTTCATGCAATTTATTTAGGAGTAGCGGCGACTTTTGATCTTTTTATATAAAAGGAACTTAATATGATTATGCATATAAATTAACATGCTTTTCAACAAATCCTTCATGGAAGATGAAAGTTTAAGAAGAGAAAACAAAAAAAAGTTCAGTATGACCCTCGAGGTTGTTCTCTTGATGTGATGGATTTGCTGGGCTCATATAAATTCTTGTAAAATTTGTTATATATGAGGTGCAAGGGCTAATTACCATATCTTTCATGGACTAACTTTTCCACATAAGCAGCATTAACAAAACATAGTTTTCTTGCATTCTAGTTGTGTGGCTGAACTTGAGAATAATCGTTTCATGCAATGGGCAATAATGTAAAAGTAATGTTAACTGTCATGCAAAAATTGAAAGAATTCTTAAATCCAACTTTTAAATAACTTGAAGTCCAAAAAGATCCAAAATCCATTACAAGGAAAGACAAACCCAGTTTTGTTGATTCAAAGAAGGAACTTTTACAAGTGATTGATGGTCAGCAGCTATGATTTTGAGCAAGTGAGAATTATAAACCAATCTGGTGCAATTTTCAGATCGTCAATATTCAGACAGTTAGGACATTGCAATTGCCTAAATTGCTCATTTTCAATCTATTTGCATGAAAATTATCAGCATTTTACACACGCTAGTTACACTCAAACAACCTATTACAAGCACGAAACATTTTTTCGAGCTAACCAGAAAGAGAAGACCACACAGAAGACAGCTCTCGGCTGGTACAGAATTTCAAGAAGGAATTGAGAAAAATGGAATGTTAATAAGAGCCAGCCTTGCACAAATATGTTTATTCAACAAGTATGCACCTACATATAAAATATAGCTACATATAAAAAAACACTTTGATCCAAGCCGAATTTTCAAAAAAAGTTATGGCACAGCTGCTGGACTTTGAATTTTTCGCCTGTTTGTATTTAATGTGAATTTCACAGTTTACACATTTTCCTGGTTAATACATTCAGTTTTGAAATTTAAATTTTCATTCTAAAAAAATCTTTAGGCGATACCTTTCACTTGTCAGGTGACCCTGGCGTAGGCATGTTAGTAAATTAGGTTTTGTCACGCCACGCCACAACATATATGTACGGGATGTAAGAGGAAAAGGTTTTTACATACAGAGTTGAACACATATAAAACGGTGCTTTGTATTTATTTAAGTGAGAAACTGTTTACTTTTGAGTAAATTAGCATTTCATAAACTTTATGATAAGATGTTCCTTTGATTTCTTTGCGCTTTTGCTCGTTTCCAATAAAATGTGCTTACCTGAATATTTTTACCTCCGGGGTTGTTTCGAGCAAGCGAATTAATAGCAGATGAAGACCCTGTGCTAAATAATTCAAGAAGAGAGCTTTAATGCATTTTGTATTTTATAAATGAAATGATTCTTGTCAGTTTTGCTTCTGGCATGATCCATTGAGTGGATAATCACAGCTCATCGAAAAACACATTTGCAAGTTGAGTAAGTAAAAAGAGTTTTTTTTTTTGCGAGCAGAACTGAGAATATGAAAGTCTCTTTAGTTGTTCACAATATGAACCTTTGTGTGTTGTTATGTTCGGGATGCCCCAGTTCCCGACAGCTTTTTGAGTCTACGAGGTAAGAGTAAACAGGCATAAAAAATCTGAACAAGAATTTCTTTAAAAATTATATTCATAAATTCGTAATATAATATTAATTGCTTTCATGACTTATGGATGACCATAACCACTCCTATTCCTATGTAATTATAGCGTATTAAAAAGACACAAACACTGATTTATTTCCCATTTTTGCACTTATTGCGTGAGGGACCATGCATTTTACTTATTTGACTAGAAACATAAATAAAAAAATGCTTGTTTGTAGTTGCTCAAAGAAAACTCATGCGGATCAAGAGCAAAATACCCACGGTTATGTATGCAGTTTGTTGTAAGACATGTTTTTCTTGAAAATGACTTAAATAACCAGTTAAAAATTAGTGCTTGCAGAAAAACTTTCCAGTTTTTTTTTAAATGCGAGCAAGGGACGTTTTTAACTGGATTTGTTCAAGTTGTCAATGATGAATGAGAATACAATAAATTCTTTTTATAATCAAGCATGCAATTGCTTAAAATGAGAGCATGAAGGTGTATTAGATGGTTCCGCTTGGTTCAACCATTTGTTACAAAAACATTTTTTAAAAAGAATTATGTATGGCATGTCATGTCACCGTACATCTGGCTTTGGTGTCTTCATCTTCTCTTGTAAATTGCTTTCTTCACGCTGAAATGACCCGTAAACTTGCAAACAAAGGGATACTCTTTTACTCTCAAAAGAAAATGCGAAAGATATGCTGTGCACATGTTTTCTAATTTCAACAGGCACAGCATACTGAATGCCTCTAAAATATTTCAATCTATTTTTCGCAAAAGATTTAGGAAAAGTGAAACGCATAAATAACTTGTTCCATTGTTTCTATTTAAATAAATTGCTTAAACCACTTATTATTATTAGAGTTCATTTTTCAAGACGACGCAAGTGCGAATGATGAACCTATCAAATCCCTCTCTGAATTAGAATATTTCCCTTATCAAAACTACCTGAAGTCAGCGCTTTTTGAGGTGTGGGAATGCGAAAAGTCAAGTGTTGAGAGCTTAATTTTCCACGGCTGTCCATCATTTATAGTTTTTGTTTTGGACTGACAGTAAATGCAAATATATAATTTTATAATGGATACTTCTTCAGATGCGATCATCCTTTTACAAAACCAAATGTCAGTACTCGGCAGATGAGCATGCACAATGAAGTATTTAAGGTGGTGTTTACGTAGAAAAAAATTGCCCGCATGATGCACAAAACAAAATGAAATGTTTTTTTTTGCAGAAACCCTTTTCAGGTTCATCTAACAAAAATCAATAATTACTGAATATTGGCAAGCAGTTGCAAAAAAAAAACGAATGAGTGATTGACAAGGGTTCAACATGGTGGGAAATTATATTTGGAATTCGATAGCTTTTTCAATTAACCTTTGCGATAATAATAGACATTAAAAAAGAACCCTGTCATTTAACAACCCTATTTATTTTCAATTAATTTTGTTTAATTACATTTGCACCACTTCAATTTGCGTACATGAAATTCAGACGAATTCACTTGGGTGGTAATATTGCATTGCATTGCTTGCCCAAAAAAAATACGTACCTATGGTTGTACCTTAGCACCACTTGGCCGACCGCACGTTAGTCCGTTGTTCGCACATCTCTGAAACTTCATTCGCATGAAAAATTATAAAAGTG
>JAHZNF010004220.1:0-23219 GCA_027744215.1 Troglopedetes dispersus | reverse complement strand
ATGTTTGATGTGATAAGACTTGGGAATTGTCCGCGAATCGAAGAGCTCATCGAGGAGTATGAAAACAGGAGAATAACCATTCAAGAAAATTGGGTACGTGAAAAGAAAAGAAGGGAAGAGGAGAAACGATCCAGTATTCATCAGAAAATGTTATCAATTGATCTGCAAGGCATGTGTCACCCATTATGTCAGTGTGACCAGTGCCTGAAAATTATGAGGAAGAACATCAAGGACTTGGAAGACCTGGAAAATGTCCAGATTGCTCCAGCAATCGAGCTGAAAACAGCAGAAGGCTTGTCAATGCTCCACGTAGCGTGTATTTACGGAAGGCCGAAGATCGTTGAGTATTTGATTGAAGGTGGAGCGGACTTGGAAGCTCAAGATATTGACGTAAGTTTTTATTCTTGAAGATATGATTGATTCCATTGCCGAAATATCTTATGAAGTGACTTATCATTCGTAAATAAGCATAAAATAACTCAAATGGTATTTATGTTTCGTACAATAGGGTATGACCCCATTACACTTCTCAGCAAGTCGTGGCCACCAAAACGCTCTTTTGCTTTTACTCGACGCTGGAGCTTGCCTGGAACCTCGTAACATTTCTCTCAACACACCGCTCCACCTTGCCTCCCAAAATGGACACGAAGGGTGCGTGAAAGCTCTGATCTATGATGCAGAAAGGCGCTGCAAGAAATTACACATCAGTGCCAGAAATCAGAAGGGCGATACTGCCCTTCATTTCGCTTCACGATGGGGTTTCCAAGGCATAGCTCAAATTTTGGTGGAGCATGGAGCTGCCATAAGGATCCATAATATTAGGCATGTCACACCTCTGGACTGTGCACATGATATCCACATTCTAAAAATTTTGCAGAGGTCACTTCGCCGACGCTCTTTAGTCGAGGTGAACCATGGAGACTTCATCAACATTGAGATGGTCCAGAAAGAGGAGCATGGAGGAGGAATAGTCATGCTTATCACTGAACCCAAGGAACCACATTCTCAGGAAACTCCTGTGGATAATACAACAGCAGCGGTGCAAGATAACAATAAAAACAGATCTGGAAACAATACTCGAACTCCAAGCAGGAATCCCAGTAGAGTGCCCAGCCGGAAAACCAGTGTGACCACGATGCCTGATCTAATCCCCGCCACAGCTGTGACCAGCATGGGTGCGTCTCCAGGAAGCATGTTATCTTCCCGAAGCAGGAAGGCTTCCTCAATCGTTAATCCCATGAAAGGGATCAATGAGGAGACAACCAAGTGTCTGTTGCATGACGTTGTGAGTTTACTCGAGCACCCTAGACTAATCCAGAATGAGGAGCGGCAGCAGTCTGCCAATTATCAGGATTATCAGCAACCAAATCAGACAGCCCCAGGAAATAACATGAACTCTGAGAATAATACAAACTACCTAAGTGTGATCACTCTCACTAATAATAATAATATGAACACATCTGGAGAGGAAAGTTATGGGGATGACCACCTGCGAAAAATTTCTGTCCAGAGTTTGGAAGAGTGCAGGATCGCTTCAGCAGACATGGCCTTCACGGGAATGTTCACTGTTGAGGATACCACGGGTAAGAAAAAAATATGAGATTACCTAAGTATCTTAAAAAATTATTTTGAAACTTTAAATAAAACTGGCTTATCATTTATTTTTAGAGCACGACACAAAAAAAGTGTTCACAGCTCTCCAACATCATGACTTCCCTTTGGCCTTGTTCTACCTTGGAATTCCAGCTGAAGAATTAACAAATCCAGAGAATGATTGTGTGCCATTATCCAGGATTCCAGAGTGTCATCCGTTATGTCCTTGTACGAAATGTGTAGCCAAAAATGCAGGATTAGGGTTAGGTCTAGACGTAAAAAATCCCGAAGGTTATGCGCCGCTCCATTTCGCAGTGCAAGAAGGATTATCAAATTTTGCAAAGATACTTATACGCTTCGGAGCAGATATGAACTGCCAGTCAACGAATGACAAGAAGACGCCGCTAGACATTGCGAAAGAGAAGGGATGGCATGATATTGAGGACATGCTGGAAGCGTCTGGAGCAAAGTCGACCACAAGCTTTGCTCTAGAACCGCAGGAATTTTGGGGCACGGAATAGATTATATTTTTTTTGTTTTCAGATTTTTAAAATAAAAATTGATATTTTTATTGATTTTGGATTGGAAAAACTTGGGAAGAAGAAAAAGGAGACGAATGTTTTGTGAAATTATGGAGCAATGACTTAAGCAATAATAATCTTTCTCATTATTTTCCAATCTTAATTCTCAGTGTGCCTCTCCAAATAAAAAAATATTCTCCCCTTTTTGTTCATCTGAGTTGGGAAATCCGGCAATCCAAAGTCAATAAAAATATCAATTTTAAAACACAATTATTGACACATTTTCTTCAAATGAAAATGTTTTTTTTTTGTTTCGACATAGAACTGGTAATGATGAGTTACAACGGTTTGTTCTCCGTGCGCAGCTTTATTCTAGTTTGATTGAGTTGATATTATTACCTGAGATTTTAAAGAATTGATCAATTGGTAAAAAATTCTACAGGGTTTTTATCTTTTAAGAAGTTGTTTTACTACTTGAATATAAGTTAAATTTAACGAAACGATAAGTTTTGAACGAAACGAAAAAAAATGAACGAACAAAACGATAATATAATATTAAAACGAGGCTTTTACAAAAAAGATGGCTACTATACTCTATAATGATTTGTGGAACGTAAATGATTATAATTAAGTTTTTTTTATTTCATGAGGGCAACCAGTTAATTTTTAAGAATGAAGACAAAAATATAAATGTTCGTCTTTTATTAGTCAAAGTTATAGTATTTAATCAAGTGTAGGCATTTAAGTTTGCTTCGTTCATGAAACAATGCAATTAAGTACATTAAAATATGTTTCGTGCTTTAAACACCGATGATAAGATTAACTTAACTTCCTTGTCGGCGAATCCCAACACTTAAACTTACGACGAATTGACATTATTACAAAATTAGAAGTTTAAAACGCGTATAAAAATAGGATATCATATTTTACTACAAAAATAAAATACGACAGTCTGTTTCATCTGAATGTAAAATTGGTAAATAATAATTATAATTAATAATATTCATGAATAGATTCTGTTGTCAATCTTATCTTGACCACACGCAACATACAAACACACACTCACCAAAGCTTTACTGAAAGGTGCAAAGGAAGAATTCGAGACAAAAAATATTTTTTGTAAGCAGTCTTTTTGCAAACATTGTTCGTTAAAATAACCAAACTGGTGCTCTAAAAAAAGGTAACTAAATAATAATTCTACAAAAAATAGGAATTCTTCCAACTTTGATATAAATTGTGTAATATAAAACCCTTATTGATATTTTATAAATGGAACAGTTTTGTATTTTAAAAGATTTTATTGTGAGTTTTAAATTTTTTTTGTGAAAAAAAAAAAGGTGTTGACTTTTGTAGGATTATCAGTAATACGTATTGTACTTATCTGTGAAAGGGTAATGTTTTTATAATAAAAAAATATTTTTACTTCTTGGTTAACACGACCCATAAATCCAACAAACTACCTCGAGAGTAAATGAAAACCATGCATATCTTATTTATCACAAAATTAATTTTTTGCACACACTTCTCAACTTATCCTTTCCTCTCAAACTTTTGTTATTTTCATTGCACAAGTTCCAGAGTTTGCATTAGATCATCTCCCGTGGCTGCACTGGACGTATCAAAATCATCCGCAAAAGCCTTCTTCCTAATCACATGCGGACTTTGCAACTGACTTTCCAGGCTTTCTGAAGAAGGCGTGCTTGTAGACATGTCATGTTGCTCCGCTTCACTTAACATCTCTCTTAACACAGGAATGTGTGGAATGGTGCTCTCCGGTAGTGTGTGTAATCTCATCGTCGCACCTTTCCGCGTTGACGAGGACTTCACTGAATATGCCACTTTCACCGGAGACGCATCATCCTGGGTGGCCTTGGGAGCCGCGTGGGTAAAGGAGATCAGAAATATGGAGACAAAGAGTGGCAAGATTGCCGAAAGTGACCACATCCTCACCATATCACTGTATATTTTTCACTCGTTTTTTTAAAAGTTTTCAAAGAATTTAAAACAAAGTTGTTTTACATATTTATGCACACACACTTTAGTTCACTGTGCACTTATCTTGGTAAAAAAAGTTGGAGGCACAATGATACTACTTAATAATAAAGTTCTCTCTTTTCGCTTTCCTTCCTCACTTTTAGTTGCAATGAAACAAAAATGTTAGGTCTTTTGTAGAAAATGCTTTTTTTTATGTGACTTGACCGACTCGAGAGTTCAACGGATCACCAGATTGATAATCGTCAGTGATGACAACTCAACAAAATTACACGACATCACAGGACATGTCTCATTTCACTTCAAAAAAAATTATCTTGAGCACAACAGCAAACAGTACTGGTTACAAGAAGTAATAAATTTATTGTAGCAAACATGTAAGTAGCTTATCTCTTCTTGCAACAATATTTTTTCCCTTCACACATTTATGGCTCACTTGACTGACAAGAAACAAAAGGAGTCACCACCACCACCACCACGCTGCACGTTTCAGATAATATTTTCTTGTGTTCTCTCTCGTCAACTATTTTGCTTCACTTTTTCTTATGTGATCATTATTGAAGTAGGATCATCAAGAGCTTGACGTTTATAGCGCCGCGTCAATAAAAGGAAGCAGAAGTGGTGACGAAGAAAAGAAAAATAGCTCTAAACGATTGAAAAAGAAGTTGAGTTAGTTGCTTGCAACAATGAAGTTAAGCTTGCTGTGTGTGCGCGCACTCTTCACTGTTGACAAATGAAACTGAAAGTGGATGGATACATGAATGAAGGATAATGATGATGATAGGATGTGAGTGAGACGATAAGCTTTGCTCCTTTGTGTATATAGCACTATTTAACTCAGATTGAAGTAAAAAAAGGATAATAGGGTAGGTGTGAGCGAGAGCAGTGATCTCACTGGCTCACTTTTACATACACATCACCACCTCACTGTTTTTTTCGTAGGCTTGTATTCTATAAATCCCTTATTTTTTTGTTGTCCGCGTTGTGGCCACTATTTTTTTGGGCTTCCTTCCTTGTTCTTCTTAGCTTCTGGCTTTTTTAGAAATAGAAGTGATCTGGTTCTAATGAAGAACTTGAAGTTGAGGGTAAATCAAATCTGAAAATGAAAAAAACAAAAAAAATATTCAAGTTACAAAAAAAATCAATACAAAAGTTTCTTGGGTTCAAAAAGATAAGCTTGAGAAAATCAAGAGACTTTTTGACATGACTTGTAGTGGTAAACTAAAACTTTCTTATTTTCTTTGTTACTGTTTTGTCTCTTTTTAACTCATGATTCACGAATTTATAAACATAAAAATAGTTTTCAAAACAAGTCAGAATTTGACACGTTGACCATTAAAATCAATACTATCTTGTGTAAATTAACGTGAACAATTCTATGATCACTAAGAATGGTGCTATATTATTCTTGAGATCAAGAAATTTTGTACTTCTTTTGTTTGCAATTGCAATTTGCACTTTTCTTGTTGATAAGTCACGAAAGGAAAAAAAAATTGATGGGATATAACAGCTCGAGTTTGTTTGTTGGTAATGTTCAACAGAAAAAATAATGCTACTACTATTATTATTATTACACAACCTCCACTTCTGTGTGTGCCTACCTCCGTACCTCCATTACCAAAAAAAAATTACTTTCGAGCACATCGCACGGTGACTCTCGGTGACATAATTTTTTTAGCTACAGCTTTCGAGTTAATGTCTCTTGCAAAACAAAATGAAAATTAGTTGCACTAACGTACATTATTTCTTGTTACTCGCAAGAAACATAAAAAGATAATAAAGTGAAGTAAAGCACACACTCCTCAAACAAAGTATCCAAAAAAAAAGTTTTGAATGCAACAATAAATGCGTGGGAGTTTGTATTGCAAAAAGTTAAATGAACGATTTTTGTTCTCGAGATTGGTCGTAAACAATTTGATAAGATGAGAGGTTAAAACCTGATTTTTGTTTGGGTCTACAACAATCCTTGTTGAGCTACAAAATAATAATAATAAACACAGTTGCGTTATATTCTCTTTTCAAAGATGAACAACGAAAAAAATATTATAAAAATCATATTCTGCAATCCGAGTTCACTCGTGTTTTCTTCATTCACGAAAACCTAGTTTCATGCTGTTTTTCTACTTATCTGAAGAAAATACAGCGAGCTGGTTCACAAAAATAATTTGATTGTTACTACTCGTTTCAAAATTATAGATCTTGTGCTTACTTAATTGCTTACTGGTTTGTGCCGGTACAAATAATAATAATAATAATATTGCCCATCAATTTGTAACTGGTCATTTCTCCTTTGAAAAGGGATCAAATAAAAATATTAATCAGATAAGCTTTTGAACTGCATGGAAAGGTATATTTTTTTGGTGATTCACGAAAATAAAATACAGCAACATCTTCAGATAAAGATTTCCTCACGAGAGGAATCATGCAAATTAATGAATGTTGCGCATCTTTCTATAATAAGATGCAGTGATTATTTGTTACAAATTCTTGTTTGTTTCGCAACAGCAAAGCTGAACAACGGAACAATAGATGCCTGTTTTTTTACACAAAGAGTGGCAAGATTGCCGAAAGTGACCACATCCTCACCATATCACTGTATATTTTTCACTCGTTTTTTTAAAAGTTTTTATTTGTTACAAATTCTTGTTTGTTTCGCAACAGCAAAGCTGAACAACGGAACAATAGATGCCTGTTTTTTTACACAAAATATTATTGATTTGAAATCTTCCTTGAATCTTGCGATGGAGGATACATACTTAAGGAGGAATTGTTTAGCGGATTCTTCAGACCAGAAATTATTTATGGTGCAACAATAAAATTAACGCGGAGGGTGAACCTGAACGGAAATCAGCCTTCTTCTTTCTTGAATTGAAATGGATGCACACTGCAGTTACTTTTTTAAAAGAAAAAACCGTACATTTTTTAAAACTTCTGACAAGACCATCTTTAGACTTGAGTTTTGAATCTTGTTGCGTAACAATTATTTATTGCAAGATTAATTTTTATCGCCCTTTAAAAATTAGCTGATCACACGCTTCACGTGGTACATAAACATTCAAACTTCGAAAAAAAGATATCGTTATGATCCGCGTTAAGAGTTTAATGTCCGTTTTATCACGAAATAAGATTATGTTCACATATCGCCACTCACTTGGCTGAGTAGTAGAGCAACAATAAATACAACATTGTTGCTTATCTTGAAGAAACGTTTTTAACTCTCGATGCACGCGTCACCTTTTCCGCCCACTTCAAATTTAATCTATTGATTACCTCAGCACAAGAAAATTGAAAATTAAAGATTTGAATTGAAATCTTACTGCAACCATTTACCTTTTGTCACAATCAAATTGTCGTCACTGAGCAAAACGGTTGACACGTCGCTCAACGCTGTCACCAACGTCCTCCACTTTTGATTTCTTCAACTTAAGTGAACACACACACCACCTTGGCTTCACAGAGTGCACAAAATAATGGATTGAAGAAATGTGTCTTTTTTATTTCATCATCATCGCACCCTTAAAACTTCATGAATCTCAGCATTGCTGCTGCCACTCTCTGCTCAACTGAGAAAGAAAATTAAGTGAACTCACTTGGCGCTCCTTTTAACAACAACTAATTTTCAAAGTATAAAGCGTTGCATCAAGCATTTAGGCACACACACACATTATATTGACTACTGCGGGGAGACTTATCTTTTCTACTGCAAACTTTTTTTTGTATGTATGAGAAAACTGCGTTTGAAGTGCGTTGGCTCGGTCTGTGTGGCGTTTTACAAAAACGCACTTTATTGCGCCAACGCTACCGTCAATAATAATAATATTGCACACAATGTATAGAAACTGGCTCCCTTGTGTGGAATGCTTCTCAGGAAAATAAAAACTATAGTGCTTCACCTTCGTCCGTTCAGTAGAGTGAAAATGGCAAGAGCAGAGCACACACCGCACAGTTTAAGGTTTTTTTTGCAAAAGAATGAATTGTTGTTCGCTGGTGTGAATAAAAGAGTTTTGAAAGCAGTCATCTGGCAAATAATGTTACATTAAATACCTACCTACAAATATATAACGTATATAATATGGAGCAAAATATGGTTTTTTTATTTAGTTAAACATTTCAGTTCAATTCAATCTTCAAATCATATTTTCTTTTTTTATTCTGTTGCAGAAGAAGACAAAAATGCACACACACAAACTTTTTTCAATGTTGAGCACATTATGAATAATATTTTTATTGTTATTATTTCATCCCTTTTTTGTCTGCAAATTACATGCATCGCAAATCACAAATCATTCTGGCTCTGTTTTCATTTTGAAGTAGTAGTAAAAAATATATTAATCTCTTACAAATTCTCTTGAGCTTCATGGTGGTTTTCCTTTTAGAGCACAAGTAACAAGAGCACCAAAATATTTTTTTTTGGTTAGCGTGTCTTTGTGTCACTTATTAATGATCTTTTTTATATACTCTTCTGTGTGTGTGCTTTTTCTTCTGAAGAGATTAAAATCAGATCAGCAATTGAAGTTTCGTAAGTAAGTACACCCTTTGAAAAAAAAATTACTTAGGCAAGGTCTCCTGTAGGTACGAGCGAAGGTCCCTACGGATAAGCCCGTGGCGTGGTGATATGAATGTCTGGCTGTGCACACCAAATTTATTTTTTCTTTTGGCCTGGCCACAAGTCTTGTATGAATTCAAGGAACCAGATCAAAAAATTGAATTTTTGGTTTACTACCTATTTTACAAATAAAAAAGGGCAACGCCAATCTGGCAAGCTTGTGGGGGCTCATATGTGTGGCTCATTTGAAATTTTTGTGATAAGGGATCAAGCAAATTAAAATTTGTTCGAGATGATGACGATGACAATTTTTTGTTTGTCATTTTTTTGTTGTTGTTCTTGTTCTTGTGTTACTTAATACACTAATTCAGTTACCACTCATCCATGCGGAGAAGAAATTAGAAAGAAGGAATAAAATGAACAGAACTTAAACAAAGGAAAATACAAATGAAGGGATTATTGCAACATAAGTTTTTTACCACACAACAAAAAATACTTGTAAAAAATTGGAATTTAATGTTTGCATCATTTTACAACTAATTTTTTTGGTCTCAAAAGAAACCGGGCCAAAAAAATTTTAGTCTGCAAATTGACAGGACACATCGTGGGAAAGACAATCAAGCTCTCAAATGTTAATGCTTCTCACATTTTTTGAACGGTGAATGCATGAGTTTTGATTATATTACAATTTTCCTAAACAAAAATTAAATCAGAATAAAGTTTCTAAAGCTGCACATTGATGACAATTTAGGAGCTCATGTCTTTATGTCTTCATCAACAGGTAATACAAAAATGTATACTTATCTATGCACACACACTACTTTAGAACGTTCACCACCGTAATTATTTTTGGCACCACTTCTGCTTTCTAACTAATTACATACATTGTCCCTTTTTTGTCTTTTGATTAATACGTAACCCGCTGCTCCTGACATTAAAGCTTGTGTCAAAAAAATCTTTTCTTGGCTTGTCTCTCTTTTTTTACAGTGTCTCAATAATAAAACGTGTGTGTGAGAAAATACCTTTGCAATGATTTATTCTGGCAAAAACTATCATTTTCACCGTCGTTCGTTGCACTTCTGCTCCATCAAATCACTCTACGTCTTGTGTCTCTATCTAATTTTCTTACTCAACAATAATATTTTATTGTAGACAATTTAATGTTTTTTCTCAAAGGAACAAAAATGACTCTTTTAACGTTTTAACTTCTTTCTTTTATTGTCTAAACCAAATCCAAGAAATAAAATGCTAACTTCGTTTTAAATAGATAACACTAATCAGAGAACCACAAGAGCAAGATACAGATTATATTATATATAAATGTAGCCACAATTTATCTTTTTATTTTTTGCTCACCACCACTTGACTTCAAATTGGGAATTGTGGATACGTTACAATTTTATTTTTTTACAAAAAAATAAGTAGATAATTGTTACACACACTCACTCACACACGAGCGCACACCGAAAATAAAAAAAAGTTTCAAAAAGTGGATAAGCAGTTTAGAAAGACTCTATTATGTACAATTACCTTCTTTTTAAAAAAGTGTGAGTGAGTCAACAAAAAATATTTTGTTGCTTGTTCCTTTTTTAGTAGCTTGATAGCAGAGGAGGTGAGTAAAAAAACGAAAGTGGTGCTTTTGTCTTCTCTGTGATAGAATTCCTCCACGGTTGACAGTTTACTCTTTTCAAAGGATTTTCGTTGTAAGAGAGAACCACTTCTGAAGTATAGTATCCTTTTTGTTTCATACGTAATCTTTGTCATGTTACAACAAATATTATTGTAGAAAAGAAAAATGTTAGTCTGGTGGTGATGGTTCAGTAGTATCAAAATTTTTTAGTTCCATTGTGTAATGTAAGATAAGAAAAAATGGAGGAATGAACTGTGTCTGTATTATTTTTTTCGCAAAGTGGTTTTTAACTGTCATTCTTGATTTCACACGTGGAAATGATAGCAGTGGAAAGGGAACCATGCTTCAGAAAATGATGATGATGGTCCTCTCGCTCTTTCAATTTACTAATTTACTTTTGTATTTTTTTAGATATCTTTTTTTTTCAATTTTCCTAGGTGCTTATCATGTCATGACTTTTGGGTAAACTGTTATAGAACAGGAATTATTGGAAAAGTTGATTAGACTTCAGTGCAGTACATATTTTGGAGGTAGTGAAGGTTGTGTGTAGCAGCAAAGTGTGCAAAAATTACTTTGCTTTGATTGTTATTTACAGAGATACTTTTTATTAGTGAACTGATGCCAGATGCCTACCAAGTTGCCAGATGCCATTATTTGGATTATTATTGCTACATTAGTGCCACATTGTTCGATATAAAAAGAATGAGGAATGGTTATTGCGAACAGGATGTAATTTTTTTTCGTTGGTGTATTGTTTACTTGGTTCGGTACAGATGTCACAACTCAGACGAAAATGGCATTGATAACCAAGAAAAGGAAAAAATAATTCTTTGAAGTGAGCGAGAAGCATTAAATGGCAGAATGATAAGCGATAATTTTTGGTGATCACATGTGTAACACTTTATACATTAGTTTGCTCTATAAATCGAAAGAAAACGCAATATTGAATTATTGCCAAAAGCACATGTCTTGTAGCATGTCTCCTAAAAATATTAAATTTGCATTATTAAATAAATTAAAACATGTATTTGAACAATATTAAATTTTTGTAAGTAATATTTATTCTCACCGCGTCTAAATAATAGAGCACACTAATTTCTGGGTGTCAGCGTTTGAATATCAAAAGCATTTAAATTTAAAAAAACGAGTTTCTAGAATTGAACACACTTACGGCAAAAGAGCATGGGCCGGAAATGTCAGTGGTTCTGTGTGCGTCCACTTCTGTTCTACGCCCAAGGATATGTATAACATCCCCATTAAAAATGTGAGTTCAAGGAGGAGTCCACCAAAAAATTATTGGATCGCTTCTTCGCGCACTTAAATTAGTCTATACTTTTAAATGCCCCATAATAAATTATAATTTATAATAGTTCAAAAGTTTCATTTACTTTTTCATTTAGAAAAAGGTTACGTTAATAATTGCCTCTTTTGATTATCTTCTTTTCTTTTGCATTTCCTGAGGAGTTTGCTTCTGCATAAGCTTATCCACCTAATTAATTTAATGGTATAACGGATGCAACTGGATACTTGCTAACATTTAAAAAAATGAGCGATGACGATTTGAATTGAGAGTAAATTAATTAATATTCTACTTCATTTCCCTTTGAAGGTGCCTCATATGATAAGCCCGCTTTCAAGGGTTTAGTTTTAATGGTAAAAAGGGTAAAATCCTCATTTAATTTTTTATACACCTCCACCAACCACACCGGATATCATTCATGCATGGCTGACTAAATAGATTTCAAGTGTTTTGTACAATTTTCTAAAAAACGAAAAAAGGAAGCATGCCAAAAGTTCATTAAAACAATTGTTGCACACATTTTTCTTGCACAAAATTATAAGTCTACAACAACAGCAGTGCACCATATAATATTTATGCACCTGCTTATCTTTTTTGTTCACAAGATAACTTCATTTTGGATTCACTCTATAAAAGTACATAAAAGTGAACAAGAATAAAATCAAGTTCACTGTTACTAAAAAAATGGTTGCGACACGTGCTTTCTCCCTATTCCCATCTTGTTTTTTTTTCATTCACGTTTAACATTTTTTTATCTTGTGACGTGTGAAAGATAATGTGGTGCCTGAGACTTGACCACACACAAAAAAGTAGTTATGCTCACATACACAAATTCGAAAGGATGGTAGTGTGAAATTAGGAATAAATTCGCTTTTAAAATCATTAGTGATGCTTCATAAAACAAGTTGAGTGTGAAGTGCACCAAAAAATTGTTCGCCACTTTAGTATAATGGGTGCATTGTAGACGTTGATGCTTTTAGTTTTAATAGGCAAAAAAATCAAGGGTGGTCCGTTAATGCACACGTGTAAAACGCTGATTTTCAGCTCCAATAATAATCACGGCAATTTTTTTAAAGAGGCATGGAAATTGAAAGCAATAAAAAATAAAATTGCAAATTGTTTACTCCAAAAAATACTTTTAAAGTGTCTTACACAAAAATCCAGTTTTTTAGTAGATAAAAGCGGTCCAAATCATTTTACTGACTTCCGCAGATGTGCGTAAATCACACAGGTCGGGTGGCATCAACAACATCAGTTGAGCTGCTGCTGGCTAGATTGTACATAGTTTGCTGTGATGTCTTCTTTTTAATCGTTTTATGGGACGTCATTGTTGTAAAAAGTTCCTAAAGCAAATTTGGAGACTGGTCCTTGCCATCCTCGGCTTCTGTTTTGGAATCACCTGCTCCGTAGTTCTGTACGAGTTTGTGCTCCGCGAAACGGACTTTGATGACGCGTACAAAGTCCTCATTTTTTACAGCACTGCTGTCTTCCTCTGCCTCGGTTTTGCTTGTTCCAGACAGGTAAACTTCTTTATCTCAGGTTCCAAATTGTAATCTTATAATCAAATAAGAAAAAAAGTGGAGCAAAAATCATATGGTTCCGTTTCCAGATGGCATGCATAAGCCTCCTCACTCTTCCGGAATTCGCAGGTCGTGCCGGTCGCCGTTCCATTCAAGCCACAATCCTCATTCTGGTGCTCGCCGGTCCGCTTCACAATTTGGGTGAGAATGCGGAGGAAACCCTGCGCTTTTTCGGATGTGTCAAAGACATGCTCTGGGACATTTTCATGGCAGGTGTGGACCTCGTGCTGGCTCCACTTCAGCAGATCCTGTTTGACATCAAAGTATAAAGTCTTCTCTTCATTTTCACTTTAAATTTCCTATTCATGAATAAAAAAACGCGACAAAAAGATTGATTTGACATTAATGGACACAGTTGGAGTTTGGAGTGGAGTCCATGCCCATGATGTGTCCATAAATCAATTATTCCTCCATTACGTATTTTTTATCGGTTATTTTTTTTACAGAAATCCGCAGAGGAGACGAGTAGCGACCAAAGATTCAATTCCACTGCTTTGAAGGACCTCGTGATGCCGGTTCTGGAGGAAATCGAGGACAACTCAGAAACCCTCCAGATCCAGGCTGAAGTGAGGAAAGTTGAAGAAGACACGGTAAGTGCTTCCATGTACAAGTCTGTACTTTACTTTTTGATGCGACATATTTACTGCAGCATCCATTAAACTCTCAGTCATCCGTCATCCACGCCACTATTATTTTTTGAGCTGTCGGAAGTCAACACGAAAAAAATGAAAGTTTTTGCACTGAGAAGAATATAAAAAGGGTTGTCAAAACAAAGTGGAAGCTTATCCTTTTAGTAAAGTTTTATGATGCAGCAGCGGCGAAGGTGCCATTTACTAAATGGGCTTTGACACACGAACGACAGACAAAAAATGTTAAAAGTGGCGGTGGTGATGATAAAAAATGCCAGTAGTAGTTGGATATGTACGTAAGTACACATTAGAAATGACTCTCATCCGATTTGAAATTGACAGCGTGCTTCCGCCAAGTAAAATATTAGCTTTTTGCAAAAAATGGAAGGTGAGTTTTGTTTCATAGAAATTATCTTTTATGAGATAACATTCCCGCGGCAAATAAGTGAACGTATACGTGGTACGCACATAAAAAAGAAATGAGATGACTGATAATATTCCTTCCGAATTAAAAAGATTGTGTTCATAATTTAGTGAAAAGTAGTAATCAGATGAGTAAGATATTTAGATGAGACTTCAAGATGTAAAATAATTCCTAATCTTATTACTGTCAGCATCATCATCTCCGCACTATTCTTGTTGCTTGCATTTGGTTATGTTATCTGTCTGTCATTTTTTACATGCGGTATATTTATGCACCATAAAGATCATAGTAAAGATTTTTGATAATTTCCCATGATCATTTTTCAAAATTCAAATTGTTTGCTGTACATTTCTTCACATTTAAAAAACATTTGTATATTTTTCATTAAAAAAACGAGAGTTCATAATTTAGCTTTTTTTGAAATTTATATGGACACTCTATTATGATAACGTTTATCTAACGCCTGTATCATCATGATTCATATGATGATAAGGAAGAAATGGGAGTTCTTGTGTGAACACTTCAATTACAATTCCTTCCTTTTTGTCATTTCGTGTAAAAATAATTCTGTGATGATACAAAAAAAGTGAAATTCTTGAAGACAAATTGTTCCATCCATTTAGCAAAAACAATTTTGTTTGTGTCTGCAACAAAAAAAATATGGCAGGAATCTCTTCTTGAGGATGCGCACACAATTTTCTTATATGACGTTGCAACGCGTGGTAAATATTTCTTTTAGAAAACGGGTGCTCCTGCTCTACTCGCGTAAATGATGATTTAGCAGAGGATACAATTTTTTGTCAATTTTGCACACATTCAAAAGAAAAAAATATCCCTGCAAACTCATTATCTTCCATTACGACTCGAGCTTCCTTGCCTCCCTTCCTGTTTCACTTACATTTTTTTCTAAAGTACCTAGATATGTTCTAGGAAAGAGCTCTATTAGTTCCAAAAAATAGGCCAGCGTTGAAGAGCACAATACATGTGTACACATATGGCATAAATGTTACGTTTTAATGGTTTCAGCAACATTTTTGTGAGCGAACGTGCTCATCGTCAAACGAAAATGTTTTTTGTTTTTTTTTTGTGAATGATAAATATTATGATATAAAAAATCTGCTATAATCTGTCTGCTTCACTCAACAGAGATGAGACTTTATCATCTCTGCCGTCGTGAGAGAAATGATACTCTCATCTTTTGTGAATCCATGATACTCCTCGCCTTTCGCTTTTTTTATGTGGGCACACTCTACTAAAGTAATAATGAATATTCAATTGTAGATTTGCATACGGAACCAGAGAAACATAGCCTCCGCTAATTCTAGACATGGGAAGCAGGGATTAGTCACTTTTTTGTGTGCGCCTAAGTCAACAGAATTATAGACACACTTTGGGAAGAGTGCGTATCCACATTATAATGTTAAGGTTATAGTAAGTATATAAAAGAGGGATCAACATTTTTTAAAATGTGGCTTCACATCTCTCATGAGACCTTACTCAAACACTTACTGAAACAAAAAATAATGTAAGTTTAATCTGGCAAAAAAGGTGAGGATGTTGGATGGAGACGTGGTTATCAGCAAAAAGTAGGTATCATGATAGAGGTATAAATAGAGCTTTAGGACGAACTCTTCACACCAATACTGGTACTGTGAAGAATGGAGACGCAATTAATGTTTCATTTCTCAACGTATGCATGATGATTACATATGTAGTAGAAACTAATACATCAGACTAGTTGTGATCATGGTTAAGTTATCAGTAGAAAATGATGTTTATATCCTCCGAAATATTTCCAAATTGAATTCTTACACTTTCGAAATGCAATTTGATTGTCTTTGTTTGAAGGGTTTGCTGCCTCAAATCAAAACGGAAAGGTTTGATCAGTCCCGAATCGCTGACGAAAGTGAAAGGATCGTCAAACGGTACCGGAAAAAGGTGGCTTATCGATGTGAAGGTAAAGTAAAAATTGTGGTCAGCAAAACTTACTACCTCTAAGTTAATAGTTGCACTGATAGTACCATTATCAATGCACGCTAATAGCTTTGGTGCATGTCTATGCATACTTATCTGTTCAAGATAAAAAGGGAGACGAAACTTGTGACGTTAACCGTGAACAATATTTTTTGTAACGTCACGTTCCTCTCCACTCTATCATCAAACATAATTATGGTAGCTGTAAAAATGCACTTTTTTATGCCCACAGTAATTTGCATGTGGATGATGCACACACTCTGTTGAAATCTAAAAGAGCGTGGCTCATCGTGAGAACAAAAAAAAACGTAATCACAAAATTTTGTATTTATGGATCTTATCATCACAACAAATAAGATCAAACGAGGAGGTGCAGTGATTGAAAAAAAAGCAAAGTCATTTATTTGCATTATTTATGAATAACATCTTTTTTTCTTCACTTTTGAGCGAAATAAAAACGGAGATAAAAAGACCTTTTTCAAAACGATTGCTTTTGTTTTCGTTTCGAATGATTGCACCAGAAAAAAAAGATGAAAGTAAAAGTTTGTCTCCTTTTTTGTATATATTCTGCACATTCATGACTGATCAAAAGGATTTCTTGTAAGAAACAAAAGAGAAAATATTTTTGAGCGATAATAAAAATATACACACGTACGAAAGTATAAACCCTTATCTCGAGTATGTATGTAAGGTTGTGTGGCTGTGCAGAAATTATACAAAGAGAAATGTGCGTGTGAATGGTTTTCCTTCTATCATTACAACGAACTTTTGGTTATCAGAAAATAATTTCCTTTTTTATATTTTTGTTATCCAAGTTTTGTTGTCTTTTGAATATTGTTGAAAGAGTTTATTATGGATTTTATACTAATTGTGGTGCGTTTCTATTTTTTATGTACATACACAATGATTATTAGTACCCTCATGTGACAAGACGATTGAGGTGGTCGTAAAAAAGAAAAAAGGAGAATTTATTTGTCACCAACAATTTTTACATTATTTATGAATTTAGTAGTGAAGCCTGAAAAATGAAAAAAGTACACGCACCATCATGTTGTATCATGTTTTTGATAAGACAACAAAACGAATGCTAATTAGATTTTAAAGTACATTCACAATTTTATTTTACCTTCTCATTAATGAATCTTATTCTGTCAGAAATATTCGCAAAGGGGATCCAATCATGTGTCCGGGTATTCCAGAATAAGCTCACTGCCTGCGAGGAAGCCATGGGATGGGATCTCCTGGCTTATCTCCTGTGCTGGCCAATGAAGCTAGACATTATATGCAACATTTTAAGCGGTTCGATAAACTCTTCAAGAGGGAAAGTGTTTTAATTATGTTTTAGTAAATTTTTGCTCAACTTTTTAATTACAATTTTTTTAGAGTTTTCGATGCAGTCAACTTGCGAGAAGGTTGAAGGTCTCATCGACAAGAACTTCGGGCAAACATACTCTCTCGCGAAGAAGGGGATCGATGACTTCACCCAAACTTTCAAGTTTCGCATTAATTACCAAGGCCTGTCACAAATTGTGAGTAATGAGTCTTCATCCGAGCTCATTTCCATATTTTATTTACTTTTATATTCATCACGGGCAACAAACTTTTCTCCAAATATTTGATTAGCCAGATTAGAAATAAGCTTGAATTATGTAAAGCCTAAAAGTATGAAAGAAGCGTGCTTCATTTTTTTAGCATAATAAAGAATATTATTAGCTATGCAATATTTCATTTAAAATGTGCATGTTGACTTTGTGTTTTTGAAACCAGATCAACCTGGATGCCATCAACGAAAAGCGTGATGAGCTGCTGGAGCAATTCTTGGAGTCGAAAAAGTACGCCGAGTGGTATCTCACGATGATCAAACGGTGTCTCACCCTTTCCTACCTTTTTGTGGTTTTTAGGTGAGCTCGTGTAATTAAATTCTGCGTCATAAAAAATGAAACTTATAAAATATGGAAGAGCAAATGTTCATTATGATGAATTACCTACTTGGGAAAAATATTTTTTGAGGGAACATAATACTATCTCATAAAGCTCTAGAAATATTATTTCTAGGATTGCCCCCATTCTGTCTCCGTTCAGCTAGTGTAGACTTAGAAGCAGACATTTTTCTGAAGAGATTATTACTTTTTTTTTTGACTTGTCATAACTTTGTGTCCAAAAAATGGATATTATTACATTTTTCCTCTGAGCACAGGATTTTGATTCGCTTGGTCTGATTATTTCGTTTTATTGAACCCTCCTGGAATAAAACAAAGTTATGACGTTCGTGATTAAGTAAGCCTTTCCCCGTAAAAATCCTTAATCAACTTTGTCCGAAAAAAAATAAAACCCACGCACACACTTAAATGAAGTCAGTCCTATGATATACATGTATTATGTTGAACTAGAGCTCCCTAAATAAACTGGCAGCTCTGCAGAAGTCTTGATGAGCCTTTTATGGGATTTTTATTTCTTACTGAGAAAAACAAAATGATTGCTACTGACGTCAATTACTTATTTATTGTATCAGTGACTTGTGTGTCCAAAAATAGTGAGCTCTTATGTATTGGCACAGATATTAAAGAATTTCTAGGAACAAAAGTGTAATTGAGAAATGCACTAGACACGTATCAGTAAACAGTAATAAGTTTTTTCTTCTTATTTTTCTTTTCAAGTGCCATAAACTACCACAAGAGGTACTTCCGGAAGCTCTCCTTCGATAACCAATATCTGTCCCGGTACTTCAACAAAATTGACCGTCGACGATACTCTCAAGACAAAAGTAGTCTTCTTCCCTTAAAATCCTTTGAGAAGCAAGAGCTAATCTCCGTGACACGATTTCTGCTGACGTCCGCTGAGCAGAAAAAGTTTGCGAATCAGCTCTTCGCAATATGTCTTCAGGCTGGGGTGGTCTTCACAATATTTGCGTTGGATCACGTCTTCAAGGAACTTCTTGGACTTCTTCAGAATCACGCGGAGATCGAGTTTAAGCAGGAAGGTCTTCACGTTTTGGCAATTCAGGTGAAAGGCGAGGGATTCTTGGCGCAGCTCATGAGGAAGGTTGTACATGATTTCCAGGTGAGGAAGGAGATTGACATGAAGCATTTCACAAAACGTAATTCATATGAAATCAAACAGCGCATGCAGTGTGTCCATTTTAATTATTACCATCCAAATTGAAGATTGTGTTATGTGAAATTGTTTCAATTTCTTGTAGCATGCTTGCCACATCCAAGGGAATTGAACCATAGCTATTACCACAGAATTATTGTGCTCTTCGTGGTTCTTTTCTGGAATGCATATTTCGAAGCGCATTGTACCCGCTTCCGACATTGCATTGCGGACTTTTTATTTTCAAAGGTGAGTTTGTAAAAGAATCGTTTTTACATAACCAAACTTTCTTCTAATAATAATTTAGGAGAAAAAACACGTTTCTTTATTTTAGCGTTACAAGAAAAGAACAGTTTGGTTGTATAATGAAATGCTCCGGAGGCGCCGCCGAAAATTCCTGCACTTGAAACGAAAAGTGTTGGAGAACTCTGAACGATTCCGGAGTTACGTAAGTAAATACAATGCAAATTACTTTTTCTTTATTTCACCACCAGAAATAATAGAAGACAATTTAATTTGGCTCTAACGGCAAACCATTACTCTAAGGAAATTCCTTTTTGTAGATATACGTAATATAGTATATAATCTGGTTAGTTGTGAGTCTATACATATAGCTTCTGGTGTCATCAGGCATGACGAACACAACCAAGACAGAAAAACAATTCAGAGGCTAAAATTGGTTTAATTTGTGCCCAATTTTCCCTTTCGTTTTTTTTGTCAACTAAAAAGCTTGCCTCTCAGAAATGAGCACGTTCTAAAAAATAGTCATCCCCATCACTTTTCTGTTTTACAAGACCTTTTTTTTTAAAAAAAAATTCTTTGCTCACAGTAGCTTGAAAGAGATGATGATGAAATGATGATGCGACAATTTCTTCTGAAACAAAAAAGAAAATTTTGCTCTAAACTTACATCTTCCCAATGCTCTTTTTTTGTTTTGATTTTGCTTGCTGCGACAATAAAATTTGTTACAGCTATACTATGCAATCTCCTTTTAAAAAAGAACCTAATCGTTAGATAAGCCTCCAATTTGAGTTTTTATGCTAAACTCAGCAAAAAAATTCTTACTCTATCCAAATCTAAACTCTCTTGTGAGTTCTATAATAATGCACTTTTTACAAGCTAAGCTGATAAGTGTCCTCTTTCAAAAAAATATTGTGAACAAGCGAAACCCTTTATTTTTCTCACGAAAACGAGTCCTCTTCTTCAACAAAATGTATATTTCTTACACAAAAAAAAGAAAAGAAAAGTGAAGTCAACTCAACGACTTTTTTTTCCAAATCTTAGATAATAGTGTACGCAACACAAGATAAAAACGAAATCAACATGTTTCAAGTATTTGTACGTGCCTAGTGCCTAAATGTTGTTGTGTCTTCTACGCACCACTATTATTTACTGTGTGTACATAAAAGTTATATAGGCCACCTCAAAATCCTTCTTACCACCGTGTCACCACATAAAAAATCTAAACCATTTTTTCGTCGGTTCTTTGCAAAAACGCTAGTAAAATGCTGAAGTGTACATATTGCCTATAATTTTTTGTGTGCAAAAATACATAACGTGTTCACTACTTTAAGAGGGTACCCTTAAAGGCCCTCCAATCCAACTTTTCCGCATTTTTTCATTTTGAAAAAAAATATGGAGAGACTTTTTTGTTCTAGAAACAACACAGAATGCCTTCTTGATCTCAGTTTTGAAAAGTTTCCCTCATCCACATTGTTTCTTGGAGTCATGATATCATGACAAAATACCAGACATAGAAATACTAATGCACATACACTTTACAAAAAAAAGTTTTTGACACAGAATAGCTTTTTTTTCTTCTTTTTTTGTAAGAACAAGAACAACAACAAATGATACTTCTCTCTGACAAGTCTCATCATTGAGCTCAACAACTCATCTTTTATGTATGAATCAGGAAAAAATAGCCTGGCTTTTTTTCTAGTCGCACAATTTTTTTTTGTTTTCTTCTCACAGATGCCTCAAAATCCACTTCAACTGTTGTCCCAACGTTTCCCGAAATGCTGCGCTTGTCTTAAAAAATGTCGCATTGGAAGGAGGAAGTGCATCCTTTGTTTGCAAAATGGAGCTCTTTACAAATGCCCTCGATGCGGTTTCGCCTTTTGTGAGGAGTGCTTCTCCGACGTGGAGCGGAGCTGCTTATACTGCATCGCAAAGCTAGAAGAGCAGGAGCAACAGAGTGAGCACTATGATGAGAATAATTATGAGAGCAGCCCTACCGATGACGTTGTTTAAAAGAGATAAGAGCCCGTAAGCCAAAAAACCGAGGAAAATGGTTGACTTGTTTGACAACCTTTACCTATGCTCGTTTTGATCTCTGCACATTTGTCAAACTGGGATGAGGAGACCACCAAGCCGTCAACAAAGACGGTGTTCGTGGTAGATTTTTTTAACAAAGGAGAAATTATTAATGTATGTGATATTCTGTCTAGTCTCTTAACTCAGATGGTGTGATAATGATAATCACTCTTTTCGTACCATAATTTTCTTTTACTGAAGCGAACTGTGAATAAAGAGTTTTTTTGTGGTTACTTGTTGAAAAAAGCTTAATCGATTAGCTTATGTAAAAATATTTTGAATTCAATTTTATATGGGTTATCATCAGCCGCACATATATATATATTTATGAAAAAAGGAGTGACATGATTACCGAAGAGTTTATACAAGCTCACAAAATTTAGAATTTTACTACAAAAATTGTTTTTGTTTCTTTTTAGACATGTTTTCCACAGGACTGCACAATATTTTAGTGAACATTATTACATTTTGACTTCTCGAAATAAAAAATTCCCCCTTTTCTCCAAAGTTATTAAACTACATTTTCGTACAAGCATTATACAGATTTTTAGCAAATGTAGCTAAAAGAAGGTTCCTTTTCCATAATGAAGCTGCTCTCCTCAGATGGCAGGAAGCTCTCATAATTACTGTTCATTTCGTCCTCCACCTCGTTTTCATTGTTATTTTTATTGGGAGCGACGAAGTCAGTTTTATTCGTGTCGCCCATTGGTCCAACCAATATTACATTTTTGGCCACCCCCATTTTCTCCGGTATCGCCCCCACTTTGGCATTAGGAATGGGCTTGCTGGGCACTTTATTAGGTTGTTGTGGTGCCGAGGTTGGAGGTTCTGCAACCTCAACGGATTCCTTGGGCTTCTGAGATTTGTTGTCGGCAGCATCCTAAATAAAGTTTTGAACCCCATTAGTCACAAAAGCTGATCATAAGGGAAGATAACCTATAGTTTTTAAATGAGGTGGGTTATTAATAATTTGGGGAGAGGCTCACATCAGATCCCAATTTCGTCACACCTTGAGCCCACATCACGTCGGGAGTTTTCTCATCAGCAACGGTTGATTGGGGTTTGCTAGCCGATCGGGACGGTGCCCCATCTGAACTTTTTTTCTTGCAGCAGCAAGTCAAGAACCCGAAAATCCCAGAGACGGCTCGGAACAACCTTTGTCACAACAAAGTTCGTACGTTAAATATGTTGTTCTTTTAGAAAAGACTTAGTCAGCCTTGATTAAGAAGATTAATATTATTAATATAATATTGTACGTACACGTATAAGTCCGGAAACATTTTTGTTGGGAACAAGGTTATCAGCTGAAACCAGAGGAAGACTCCACAGGAGAACATGGCGCAAATTTCCCAATGCTCGACGAACAGGCTTGTCACGAAAAACGCGCGTCCACAAAACTCCACAATTACAATCTATTTTTAAAAAACAGTTGAATGTTGAAACTTAAATTATATTGGCTAGAACGTGGTGATTTAACTGCTCTTTCACCAACCTGTCCTACGAAGGTTACGACCATAATGGTTGTAAGATGAATCGAGGGTATATCTGATCGTGCTCCATCATCATAGCTGAAATCCACTGGACCTTGTGTTAAAAAACGAAAGATTTACATAAAGTAAAC
>JAHZNF010004219.1:0-10312 GCA_027744215.1 Troglopedetes dispersus | reverse complement strand
GTTGCTTTTATCATTTGTTGGAGAAATCAGATTTCACTAACTACTTTGAAGGATGTAATAATGATGTTGCAGGAGCCAAAAAGGAAACTATCAAGGTGAACACTTCCGGCGGATTAACTGAAGGCGAACTTCGTCTCACTGATGAGGTCCCAACTTCCGCCGTTGAACTCATTGTGAAACAAAAGGTAGCCTTCACTACTTTAGACGTCTGGTTACATAATAATACTGAGGTGACATGCATGTAGAGAGATAGTGAAGGTGTGATAACTCACTTCTAACGTCATTGTTTGCTAAATTTGTGTTGCTCAAAAGAAACGAATTCCCAACTTGATTTTTTTTTGCTTCAAGAAAAAATGAGCTTGGTAAACTTAAAACAATTGATTTTCTTTCAGATATGCCATAATAAAACTGGCGAAATTAATCCTGGAAAGATTAAAGAACTGGTGGAAGCGTATGTAAAGAAGTTCCGGCACGCTCGCAAACGTGGTGTCGATATTAGCAACATTAATTAATGAAATGATAATTTAAAATATCAATACAAATAATAATTATACTACAACTATTACTATGATTATGATTATTATTAATGACTATTGTTTTAAAAAATTGTAAACTCCACATTCGCTATTTATTCTATAAAGCTGCTAGATATTTATTATGTTCCCAACATACCACTCACTTCGAAAGCAAAACAACAATTGTGCTTCATGTTCATACAAAAACAAAAAAAATAATAATGCTTCCAACATTTTTGCAGTTTATATTTGCAGCCATCACAAGAATGTTGCTTGTTTGATCCACAAAAGATTCAAGAAATGAAACTCATGTGTATTGATGTTAGTTTACATTATAACCTCCATTGGTATATAAAAATGGCGACATTTTTTTTCGAATTAAAGATGAAGCCTGAAACAATACTGCATCTTACCCTTTTCATTTTTGAAACTCAGAAATCTTACTGCTGCCATGCTTTAAATCTCGTTTGCGCATGCATCCTTCTCAAACTTAAGGAACTGATGGCCGGGCGGATACGAATAAAAACAATTATCTGAGCAACAGCAGCACTTTTTGAGATTTTGAAGGGGCATCTTGTGCTGCTTGTATATATACACCACCGATGTGACAGAAATTTAAACGGAAACGACACAGTCGTTAAGTAACATTAACAACATTTTCTGTAAAAGTGTCAACTCATTACTTCCAGTTTTCCCCATTTTCCGAGTTCCTTGTCTTCCTTCGTCTTGTGCAATTCATTCCTGATAAAATGCATGAAAAGGGAAAAACTAAAACATCCTTAAAATTACAGAGTTTGCTCAAGCCGCCCATTTAATCTTCTGTGCATAGTGAGTCATGTCATTTACATGTTGTATTTAGTTTGAAAAAAAAAAGAGTCCTACAACTGCCACTTTTAACGAAAATAATAGAAAAATGGGGTGCAGTGTACTGTAATAAATTCCATGAATTTTTTATATTTTGGTCGCCTATAAAAATATTTTTTTGTCCCATGACGGATTACTTCATCACCAGCATTGTGCGCATCGCGCTCACTCACTCACAGTTAACTAGTGTGTCGTTATAAAATTATATTTATATCCACAGAGCAGACTAACAAGTACACAATTTTTTTATATATCGTTCAGCTCGACAGAACGCCATAGTCATTCATTCAACAATAATTCATAGTATAAAATCTACTTGCCAGCCAGTCTGTCTCCTCCTGCTGTGTAGTAATAAATAATAGTAATGAAGAATGAAAACATTTCGAAATCAAGAAAAAAAATCAGCAAACTTTGCTTCAGCAGCGGCAACACAGAAGCTCTGCAATGCACCAACCAACAAAACACCATTCTCGGCATGTTTCGTGGTGGATGGGGATGGATGGAGGGAGGGAGTGCAGAGAATAAAATGACATCATAATTGAAACACACCTACACTACCTACCTATTTCATAGAGAGAGAAACATTTTTTTTTTTCGAATTCACCAAAAAAAAAACACATTCCACCCTTCCATCATCAACTCATTCATGCGTGCGTCCCTTCATTCACTCACTGCAAAAATATTCGTCACTTTTATCCTTTCATAAAAATCCAACTATCTCCCTCGCGCATCCACATCCCAAGACACCTATTTTTACGAATGGTGCTACTTGAGTCAAATTTAGCTTGTTCAAAAAATGCAAACATATAGTTTCGGTCAAAATTTTGTTCCATCTGGCAAAAAAATTATAACGTGCCATGTACCATGATAAAAATAAGTATGCAATTTTTTAAAAAAAAAAAAGGAACACTGGCTATGTAGTCATGTTTTTATTACTACAACGCGATGAAGAGTTTGCAAACGAAAGGTATGCAAAATGCATTTGAAGTGGTGTACATTATATTGTTAGTAATCCGGCAAATGTTTTTTTTTTCTCGTTTACTATTCTATTCTTCAGCAAATCGTTTTTGTTAGGTAAACTTGTCATTTTCATGCGTTGAGGGGTGTGCAAGCAAACAATCAGCTTTAAATCAATTTCGTTTTCTATACATGTCATCACCGCCAAGGCTTATCCTAAACTGAGACTCTTTTTTTTAAATGATAAATGGTAATCTAGTATAAAAGAAAGAAAAATTATTTGGCCACTTCTTCTGTGGCTTCTTAAGACATATTTTTTTTACAAAATTTTGCTCGCGAATGATGTAATAATTTTGAGAGTGTGTTGGGAACGTCGGTGCATCACTCCTTGCCCACGATGACTATTCTATAATATCCACCAGAAAAATGCAGTCAATTTAGGCACACATTTTATGACGCTGTCAGCACAGGATCTACATTTGTTCTCACGAATGTAGATAGATTGTGATAAGGTTGAAGGTACATTGGGCGAAATGAGATAAGCATAATATGTCCTGAATCAATACAGGCAAACTGCGTTTAACTTTTAATTTCAATATTTTNATCAATACAGGCAAACTGCGTTTAACTTTTAATTTCAATATTTTAATAAGAAGAAGTTATTGAAGAGGTTCATTTTCCGTACATTTTGGCCCACACATGGATCTCCAAAGGTAGCAAACTTCACAAATTTGAAATTCCTTCTTAGTGGTTAATTAATTAACTCGTCGTTCTAAATCAGTAATGTCCCGTTTCCCAATTGTGGTTAACCAAACCACAAAATCAAATAAAGACGAGTTGATTAACGAAACACAAAAGCTTGAAATCAATAGGTGGCTGCGATGTATAACCGCGTAGTTAAAAGTTCGCAGCAGCATAAAAAATGTTGCACACAGACAGAGTAAAATAGGATGAGCAGGAGGATGAGTCTACTCGGAAGACTTGTAAATAGGTAGGTTTACCCAAATTACATTGTATTTATAATAAGGATGCGCTAATAAAAACGATAGTGTTCGTTGTTTTTTTTCTTCTTCTGTTCAACAAAAATGTTCTGCGTGAGAATTGCATGATGCATGGCGTGGCATGTGTAATGCATCAGTTATCATCAAAATCATCATCATTCCCCATTCCTAATATTATCATGCAAAAAAAAACTTCATCCATTTTTTGGCAAGGAAGCATAATATAAATAAGCATCTGCCTAGTTTATTACGAAGTCAGTCTTTTGTGTTGTTTAATCCATTTCCAAGTGGTTGGTTTCCGGCTCCCCCAAAACACTGTTCCTCAACGGCACGACATTATTTTGGCACGTTGCTTTTTTATTGTGCCGTACATACGCTCGTTTTTTTTGCTGTTCATCTTCGTCATCCCATTTTTCAAAGCATGGTAGTTGCCTGCTTCATGAAACCAACACAAATACAAAAATAGGTTTGATAGCGTGATTTTAATTTTGAGGAATTTGCTGGTAACATTTTTTTAGAAGATCTCTTGACGAAAAGGGAAATAACCACAAAACTGTCATCTGTCAAGGCACCTTTCAAACGACACCTGATAAAGATAACACCTACTACTTTAGTTATTCAAAAAAAATAAGACATCGTATCTTTTGACAAAAGTAATGATTGTACAAAACTATTTCCGAGTTTCCCGACTTTTAATGAGATAAGAGCGGTAGATGATAGCGATCATAAAAGAAGGAAGGATTAATAAGACAACAATTGAATTTGTGAGTGATGCAAATACTCACTTTGAAAACTATAATGTATAGTTTCAAACCGAAAAGGAAGCACTGCGTAGATGTAACTTCACTATCTGAGTCATCGTCATTACTATAATTAGCATGTGACGGATTACAATACATTGTCCCAATTTTTCTGCACAGGAAAAATTCTATTGCCAGTATTTTTGACAGGGTGCAATAAGGACCATGAAATAATCAAAAGTATTATTACGATGTTTTTATTGATATTAAAGCTATCCTTGCCATTTTATCGAAATGTGAATTAAAAGCAGTTCCATGCAATATTAACTTCGGCAATACCATTCTGCCACATGCTGGATACCCATCGCATATAAGGTAGTTAAGCTACGCGTGATTGTATAGCATACAAACTGAATGTTTGCGTAGCCGTGGTATTAAAACTACAAGAAAAGCGTCGGATACCGCTACATTAAATTCTCTGTCGAATGGCGCATTACATACGTTTGATTAGCTGCTTAAAAGTTATACGTTAGACAAAACTGAATATTAAAGGTGTGCATATTTTGGCCTTTCAAAATAAATTATAACCGATAGATTTTCATTTTTAGTTAGATGAAACCCAGATATACTCATTTTTTGCCTAGGCTAACAAGACATGTGATCTGACTTGGAAGTGACATCACTGATTTTTAAAAGAAGTTTTAGCAGGCGATTTACTAGTGCATCAAGGCTAGCAAACGTTTTATAAGTGTATGTTTAAACTCTAAAGACAGATAAATCTATTAGGTGCTTGTGATCACGTAAGATGAGAGAAGAAATAATTTTGCAACTGAAAATATGTGCTCGTTTTCATTCTCTATGCTAAAAGTAGATGCAAGCAGGCATGCATGCATATTCACAGAGATTTTTTTTGACAAGTGTTTTTTTATATTTCAGTTAAGCCAAGCGCAATACACATTACCTTAATTTTTTTTAGAAAATTGAATAAGGCTACGTATAGTTTTATGTACATCGATATAATTTGCATTATATCCGACAACAACAATACGACAACCAATAAAGCGTAAAGCTCTCATTTTCACACATTTACACATGCACACAAAAACTCTTTCCTGAGAATTGTGACTGTACTGCATGGCCCATTTCTGCAAAAGTAGTAAATGAACAGAACGACCTAAAGAATTTTGACGACAAGCGATTTAAACAGTATTTTTATAGCAAAAAAGAATCCATACACAGGGCAAAAAGTCATGATCTAAAAAAATGCAGTATTCCTGGGCCACGACAATTTGCAAGGAATATTCAGTTGAATGCGTCCGTTTTTTTATTCAAAATTTTCAGTAGCAAAAGTGTTACATTAAATTATTTATCAAGAATTCCTCTGTTTCGAAATATGTCTGGGTAAAGTGCACCAAACCAATTTTTGGTTTGATAGATACGATGATATTGATTATTAAACCAAAGTTAAATCGAATGATATGTACCACTGACTGACGACTTTGAGTTGTGCAAAAATCAGAGATGATTTTTTTAAACGATAAAAAATTCTCGCAGGGGATGTTGTTAATGAACGTTTAAATGAAGGGAATCCATGTGAACAAACCGAAATACATAAATCTACTCTGATTTTGAAGTGTCTTTTATAATTCACCAATTCATTGATTGCGGATTCATACAGTCATACATTAAAATTAAAAGGATCGAAAAACTAAAAAGTTCATGAAACTTTCCCAGGCATTTATTTTGTCAATTATGTGTATGTTACATTTTCAGCAGAAATTACTCTCAAAGAGGGATACGTTTACAATAATAAAAAAGCTTCGTTGGAAAAACATCACCAAATCGGTAGTTGTCCTGAAGTCAGGCTGGGTAGTTTTAAACTTGTTACTTCTGGGATATTTTTTTGGAATAGGATGGATGGCCACGTGTACCAAAGAACAGTCGGATATATTCGAACAATTATTGAGCAATGCACATCATGACGTTGTCACATTAGACAAGTTTGGTTTACAACAAAACAAAAAATTGGTCACAGGACAATGAGGAACTTGAGGCTCAATATTGCTGCAAAGTATCATGTTTCTTGTTACAGACAAAAAAACAGCATGGCAGGTATGCAATTGTGTGTGGCTGACAAGGCATGTTCTTATTTACTTCTTTCTTTTTCTGTCATTTTAATAGCGATACGTTTCTTTTTTCCTTGCAAATGTTTTTTTGCGCTGACACCGCAACTTTTTAACCGTCCCTTCATGTAAATGTTGAGAGTTTAGAAAAATCATGCATGTTTTTTTATTATTGTTCACATCAGGTATTTTCCAAGTGAAGAAATGCAACTCAATGAGCGTGATATGTTTTGGGACGAAATGAAGAGCGATCTGTGTTTAATATTTTTTTGCTTCAATTTTGCAAACTACTTATTTTACCAGAATATATACTTTATTGAGGCAGTTGATGTACTTCAGATTTTCTTTAAGAGCTCCTGTGTTGCAGTGCTGCACTACTTGTTGAAGACCGTGGTAATCAAAAAAGACGTTTTCTAAATTTTTAAGGGAAAATTGAACAACAAGAAGTAAAAAAAATGGTACTCGTGAAATGAAAATGATTAAAGCGATTACAAGGAAAAAATTCAATTATGCTCTGTTGTCAGCTGGCTTTACTCACAACAATGGAGTCATTGCGTAACTATTACTTGTGCACTTCAAACCAGCAATTTGTAAGACAAACACAGGAGACAAGACGCAGTGTAATGATCAGGTGGAGATAAACGGTTGTAAAAATTTTGATTCTTGTGTACGGTTTCTTCAATGACACACACACAAGCGTTTTAAACTAACGTGACTGTTATTTATCTCAAGCAGAAAAGTCCCAAATATTTTTTTTCGTCGACAAAGAAAACTGTAAATGTTACTTTAAATTACTCTTGTCAATGAAGTTTGGTTCAATATCAAATTACAGCCGTTGGGATAAATTCGAATGCAAGTGAGGTGATGAAATATATACATACAAAAGGCATGCGAAACAAGTGTACAAGAATGGTCGTAATTTTTATTGACTCAAGTTTCTATCCACTGAAAGATGCCATAATTTTGGGAACTGCAATAAAAATGCTCAATTTAGTATACATAATGAGTACCTGCTCAATAATTATGAAACAGCAAGAGCAAAAATTGCAGATGAAAATCTAAAATTTGTGCAACAATACATAGTGAGCCCTATTCACGCAGATAGTCTTGCCACTTTTTTAGCGATGAAATCTTGCGGACTTTCGTTTAGAACTTTGATTTTGCTTCATGTTTGTTACATGTAGTTCCGGTCCAACTGCGAGGGCATGCTTTTCTCAGTTAATTAAAATTTAGAGAGAAGAACCAATTTGTGAAGAAAAATTTTGTAAAGTGGCTTTCCGATCGTATCACTGGATTGATCGCCCAGTAATCCACTGTTGTACGGCGTAAATACACATTAAATGTAGGTAAGCAAACAAAACAGCAGGAGATGAGATATTAACTAACTCAGGAAATAATGAAGGGAAATTTCACACCTTGACTGGGTATCATAAATAACCCTTCATGATCCCAGCAAAACATATTCCGATTAATCATGTTTCATAGGATCGGAGATATATTTTATGAAATTATTAGAAAAATTCATTCAAGTCGAACTTATTTTTTGAAGACGAGTGACGGGAGAAAGTATAGGTATATGTATAGATGGTGAAGTTAATAGTACTTTCCCGGTGGAAGTACTATTAAAGAGTGCTGGCTGCTATTCGAGACAGAAGAAATTTTGCCAGTCTTGGCTGGAGGCAGATTAGTTACACACGCTGAGTCCAGCCAGCCAAGAATCAAGCACGACTTTGTCGCTTCCCAAAAGAGAACTAATATCCAAGGAATTATTCGTACTCATTGTTTAGTATATAAATTACATCCGATCAATGAATTATTATTCTAAATAACGTATAACGTACGTTAATCTGTGCTCATCATTATGTGTTTAGAAATGTAAAATATTTATACTTTGATTACCCACACACGCTATAAAATTATAACTGCCACTGATTTAGTACATATCTTGTTTGTTCTGGCTACTACATACTACTATGTAATATTAGAGTTTTAATGGCGATTTCAAGAGTAACAGTGGTTACTGATGAGCAAGTTAAGTCTTGTAGAAATAGGGAAGGCCACTTATATTTATTCTACTGATCGTTTCTGAGCAGCTCAAAGTTTTTCCTAAAATTTCTATGTAGTTCAATCCGTTTTACTTGATCATACACTGTTTGTTTTGCCACTACATTGTAAAATTCTGTACCTTTATATTTCGCAATTTATTTCTTCTTACTTCATACAATTTGACTTTGATCACCTATTTAAATAGTTCGGAATTCTGAAACTATACTATTTATCGTGTATTTATCATGATTTCATTAACTAAGCTTACTTACTTCATGGTCATCGGTTTTTATAAAAAAGCTTTTTATGGCAAATCCTGAGTACAATACAAATACGTACTTTGTTGTGTCTAATTTTAAAACCTCGGTTCACGCGTTCTTGTATTAACGGTCAAGGCGCCAACGCAGTGACCGATGGACTCCCCGTGAGTAAAAACATAAGTACATGTGGTACTTATAAGTTCCTCTAATAACAGATAAGATGACCTTAATTTATAAGGGAAATCATGTAAAAATGATGATTGAAATATAGTTCGTATTCTTAACATATGTATAAAATGTTTCAGTTCAAGATTATCTGATGCACATATATTTTTCCTCTTAACTTTTATGTTGCTAAGTGCTAAGAAAACCTTTATGCTCGAAGTGCTGAAATTGTTGCTCATAATTATTTGCGCATGCGTTTCATACACAAATATTTACATAGCTGGCTTCGTATTTTGATCAAGATTCCTGTCAAATTGTGATGAGCAGATGGAAATGTGAAATTTGTTTGCAAATCAATGTCTCTCTACGCATGTCTGCCTACCACACCTATTATTACGCGTGTTACTGTCACCACAGTGCGTATCCGTTCGAGTAAGGCAACCACAGTCCGAAACACATTATTGCCACAGTAAATAACAAAATCTTATATGTGATTCTATTGCATCTTAAGATTTGTACATTACCTACCAACCTCCGAAACGTCGACCACCGCAGAATTGCTGTGAATTAGAACAACAAAGAAGAAGTAATCATAAGATGCAATAAAAATCGTCTTCGGCACTTTATTTAGCATTTTTTTTACATGTTTCTGCTTTTGATTTCTGGCTTTTGATAAGCTTGCAGTCCATTCATGACCAACTGCCACCACACCAATATTTTTCTCGCCAGTTAAGCCTCGTGTCATACACAACATCATATCAACATATTATACATTTTGAACGAGTTGTTTCTTTAACTTCACAAATTTCTGATATGGTAGTATACCACCCAACGACCCAACCAAACTTCTCTACTCGTTAAAACTGATTGCAAACTTTTTTGACGACATGGCGTCGCCATTGAGAAAACCGTCTTCCTTGGTAATAATTCCTAGTTAATCAGTGCGCTGCATCGTACCATCCGCCTCCCTTTTTTTGCATCCCTGGTTGTTAACAACTTTGACTTAATAATGGTAAACACATCATCTATATATGATCATTAGTCGCCCATAAAATGCTTCTGTGTGACCGCGCTAGGTGGTAAGCCAAGGAAAAAAATAAGTGAAACATATTAATGCGCCTAAAAACGTATGTATTTATATATATTTTTATGAGTACCTGGCACTTATCGCCCACGTAGGTAGTTTCTCAGTTATTCATAAATAATAGCCCGTGGCCCGCGGCACCAACCACGTCAACAATAATAATTGCAGCGGTTTAAAAAAAAAGTGCCAGCATCCTCTTCAACTTGCACTTTTACATCTGCCCTATTTCTAAACTTGTGCAGTGAAACGCTGTTCATTTTTTTTAAAAAGTTCTAAATAGACAAACCAGTAGCGTAATTGGCCGACTTCTTGACCATTTATTATATTATGTTGTGTTTACGGACTGGCAAACGAAAATTGCTACACGAGCATTTTTTAAATGGTTCGCTGGTGTAATGAAAAAAGCAACTGAACACATGTCAAATAAAATAGCGCAAGATTTACTTACTAACACTTTTCTTTTTAAAAAATACTACACAGTCTCGCTTATATTTTAAAATAATTATTATTTAAAAAGCTCGCAGGTGGTCGGTCCCCAAAACACCTCGTTAGACATG
>JAHZNF010004218.1:0-25993 GCA_027744215.1 Troglopedetes dispersus | reverse complement strand
GCCTCCGCAAGCCATTATCTTTTCCAGCAGAACACTATTTATTTCTAATAAACCTCACACGCACTTTATTACAACAACAAATAAAACCGGACCGGGGAATGAGAGAAGGTGCTTCCAGAGTGAGGAGGGACCAACATGTATTAGTTTTATGCATTTATAGGGAGACATCCCATTTTTATCTCTACAAAATAATATAATAATAATGAAGCAATGCTCCGTTCTTGAACTCCGAAGTCAATTCCCTTTCCCTGCGTTGTTGCTGGGACCGTGCAGGCTATTATTACCATTGCGTTGCGACAAGGAAACGAATTGTGTGACTGTGCACGCCAACTCAAAATGATGATGATTACGACTCGTATGATGATGATCGCTGGAGGAGTTAGTAAAAAACTACGCAAAGAGCTATGTAACTAAAACTGCTCTCATACTGCCGGTCTAGTCAACGAGAGAAGGAAAAAAGCGGAAGGAAGAAGGGGAAGAAATATAGAGTAAAAATTGTTGAGTGAGGGAGCAAGCATAACTTCAGAGTGAATGAGTTTCGATGGTATAAAAGAAGGGAAAATGAAAGAAAAGAAAGAAATAGAGAAAGACGAGACCGAATAATATTTTCTTTCCCTTTTCTCCCTCTTCCGCGCTCCTCCTTACATCATATATCCCCTTCCAAACGGAATACGGTTTTATGATATTTTACTATTCACATTTCACTCACTTCGCGGACGGATCGGAGGAGAAATAAAAAACATTTTTCTTGACCGGGCTCCATAATATATTTCCCCGAAATAAAAAAAACTATTGCTCTATCGGAAGGATATATTTTATATGCCCGACACAAAAAACTAACACATGCAGCATGTATTTTATTGCACTGCGTTGCATGCTTTTTTTACACAAGTGTACTTTGCTTGTAAGAAATCAAGAAAGAAATAAAAGAGCAACCGAGTAATGGAATAGGGAAAAAGACTTGCATAACATTACACACACTCACGGAAAGGAGAATTTAAAAAAATATCCAAGGCGGTTTTTGGGTAGTTGTGTACGGTGAGTGATATAAGGAAATTTTTATAAAATGTGAAAAGTACGTCGACGAACTCAAGAAGGAACTTGGAGCTAAATATACAAAAGTAAAGTTGTATGTGCACCAATGATACCCACTTCTACTGTGTTTTCCGTAGGTAGTCAAGAATATTATCATCATCATACATGAACGGAGGAAATACAATACATGCAAAGACGTTAGTAGAGGAAAGCAGCGGCAGCAGCAGCTTCCTCAATACTGCTACCATCCAAACTCACGAGAAACTCTTCCCTCTCTTGTATAACATTTTTTATAAGTTGGAAAGGCTTTAAAGCATGTTTTTATTCGAAGTCGATACCACCAGCACGAACACACTTTCGTTATTCTACACTGCTTGTGTAGTATATTCTTGCGTCTCCTAAAAAGAGAGTGAGTGAGTGTGCTCGTCCTCGTACTCGTGGCGGTGGTAATATTATGTATACACAGTAGTAAAACCCGAATAGTTAGGGCTGCAAGTGCTCAGTTGTTCCGTGTCAGCCACCCGCCATACATACATACGACGGCTTGGTTGAGTGTGAGAGAGGGCCTGTTGTGCCGTGCCAGTAATACCATACAAAAAATTCTGCATACCGGAGAGAGCTGCAATTGAACTGAGAGAGAGAGCACAGGCAAAAATAAAAAAGATATTTTCCCTGGCTAAAAAATCGAAATACTTTTTCTCTACAAAGTTCCATCTATAAAGCTTAAACAATTAAAGTTAACTATTTAATTGAAAGTCTTGGAAAAAGCAGAAAAGTGCGTGTTCCGATTAATTTCACCAGAATGTCTTGAAAGTGCGTGGATAAAACAAGGAAAACTGGAGAAAATCATTGAATACGTTGGAAAAACATTGGGACCGATAATTTATGAAAAATCGTACAATTTTTGTATTGTTCTATAGCCAGCTCAAGTCGATAGAGGAAGAAGCAGGATTCACGGAATGCATTCATCACCGTCATAGTGTTTCCCCAACTTGTTCGTCATTAGTTTCTCTTGTTGTATGTAAGCAATCGTTCTTAGGTGACAGGTGACAGAATGTGACAACAAACAAAAGGAAAACGGAGAAGGCGAATTAGAACAAGTGCTCCGTTTCGTGTTCCTTCCTTTCCGTTCAATTCCTTGGACAAAAGGAGGAGTGAATGAGTGTAATATATGAACATGCTACATGCTTTTCAACTGAGTGATGATATGATTCATGTGAGCGTATGAAAGCACACTGTCTTTTTTTTACAATAATAGTATTCCTTACGCATTCCACATTTTATTAATGTTCTCTTCCTTCAACCCTTTCGTTTCTCGTTTTCTCTTCACGGTTGGTATACAAACTGAGCACAAAAAACAACTGATATTTTTCTTGCTTCCTGGAAAATGAATTACTCTTGTTGGATGAAAATAAAAGTGTTTTTGTAACAAGTAAAGTACTTCAGTAAAAAAAAGCACTGTTATAATCCATCAAACCATCATCATCGTCAGGAATAATAATAATAACAACAACAACAGGAATTTTTCTCGCACTGATTTCACTTTTGATTTACGGAAGACGTGCATGCATAAAAATTACTTACACGAAGAATAATTGCTCAATAAAAATCCAACTAGATAAAGATCACCAGCGAATAGAACCTACAAGAGTGTGCATTTTCTCAGAGGGCAGAAGACAACTGAACAAGCCTCATCTACTCAAATGGTGATTTCTACACGCTCATAAAGAAATTGAGAACTGTAAGAGGTGTGTATGTATGTGTGTGTGTGTGCCAACCTGAGACAAGCAAAAGTTCGTGTGGGTGGATATGGATCTTATTTTCCCCATTAGCCAAGAATTTTATGATCACTCTCTGTGACGGAGTGTATGAGACCTCTATTAAATTGTGAAAAAGACTCCAAAAGTATTCTTATTATTAAGGTAAAACGAAGTGATTCACCGAATACACTTTTTGGCAAATTACACATGTTACAACAGCATGGTTCACGACAACAAGAACAACACTGCTAATACAATCTAAATGCTAATTAAGTTGGCTTTGCAAATGCAACAATCATCATCCCGACATTTTTTTACCTCGTTGCAAGTATTGTTGTTCGTTCCTCCACGCATGAGTTCAGTGTGTTAGTTGCTGTAAAACATCTCTTCTTTTTCTCTCCTCTCCTGCAATTCTTCGTCCCTGTCGTAAATAAAAAGCCAAATAAGATCTACTTAATATTGGCAATAGCTCTGTCTAGTTTGTAAGTTTGGACATTTTATGTTTTGTATGGGATGATGAAAGCAGAGATAATGATGATGTTCCTGCTAATGTGAGGACGATGACTACAAAGTTTCTACTTGAGTGAAACACAGTACGTATTATTATATTTTTTTTCTGCATTATTCCACAACAAAAGGAGTATCTGATCGTCATAGAGTTTGTCAGTCAGTGAATGAAGATTGTAACTTCGTGCGCGACATTGTATAATAAGTGGTATAATAAGTGGGCGGTGGTGGTACTAGTTCATACGGTAGTGGGTACGGAGGACTCTTCACTTAACGCGAAAAAGGAGGATAAATAAATTGAGACGAGAACCAAAAGCGAGTAATTAAAACAACAAAAAACGACTTTTCGCCATCATTTATTTACTATTAGTGAAGAAATCGCCTTGCCTTAACGCAAATGAAAAGCTAAAATTTGTTCGGCTTTCGTTCTATCTACAGATACGATATGTGGACCTCGTTAGCGGAAAATTGAATAGAGAAAAGAGTGAGAGACAGCAGATGTTTTAACATTTTTATTCTTCACCCTTTTTCTCCTTTCCTCGTCGTCGTGAGTTTGGTGGTGTTGTGTGCAATTGTCTCCCTGATGGTGACCGTGTGGTGCGGTGAACGTGCATAAAATAGGTATGTGCAGACGATTTACCTTTGCATAAACACAATTCACTTTTCCCTTTCTTTTTTCACCTCTTTCTTCGCATGAAGATTACGATTATTATTTTTGTATTGTTATTATTATTTTTCTATGTTAATGTGTATGCAATAATGTATTTGCGAGAAATTGGCGTAAGTAGAAAAGGAGGGAACAGAAATAATATTGTTGTAGTGCCATTATGGCAAACTATGATATTTTTTGCGATAAAACCTAGTAAACCGGTCACAGAGCCGAGACAACAGCACTCAGCGTGTCAAGACGAGCCACAATGTTTTTCCCTCTATCTGCAATGCTGTTTATTCTACGTAGGAAATGCGGTCGCTTCGGTATAAAAATGTGCTTGGTTCAAGTTAATAATAATACAATTGCAAAGTTCCCGATTCGTGCTTGTTAACATTTTTTTCGTGACAAAGGATAATCATAAGATGTTGATGATGGTGTGTCACAAAAACAGTTCTGTTACTTGAACTCTCTTCGTTTGGCTTATTTGTAAATACGTGCCGGCAATGTGTACCGGAATAACAGTCTGAAAAACGCTGCGCCTGGTAAAATGAATGATTGTCACAAATTAATTCGTACTTTGAATAATGTAACACGGGTTTTAGGACAATGGTCGGGGTTGAATAAATAGTGCTTATTCCAATGAATGCTAACCAAGCCTGAAAATACATCGATCAAGGAATTAGTACTGTGGGTTTTAATATATGTATTGTGCCTGATGAGATATGTAATGCTTATGCTTATAATGTGTAATTAGAGTAATGCATTGAATGTTCGGGGCATGACCATCACTTAAACATTTGCACAAAAATGCTGTGAGTAAAATTTTATCGTCAAGTATCGTTATCATCATGCACCCGTGAATTTAGACTGGAATGAACCCTCCTTTTTGCATTGTTTCTATTTACTAAGGGTGTTTACTAATTACTTTCTACCGCTTACCATGTTTACTTACATCATTTGCTACAATACAACCATAACATGATGGCAGAGTGTAAATTCTCATAATGTTCCTTGAAAGAAATTTTTAACAGAATCGATTACGTAGGGAGACAGTGCTTCAATTTTAGACGTAGAAACACTCGACTACTTATACTGATATCACATTCGCGAAACTCAGGAGTTCTTATATTTAATGGAGCAAAAACCTATATTACTCCAAGAATTCGGTGGAAGATTCTTTAATTAGCAGGAGATGCCAGCCGTTATTTCTCTTTGTAAAACGTTGTGATTACGAAATGGATTCCTACTTTTATTTTTACATTTATATGTGGTGCTCTTGTGTGTATTGATATTTTGGATTAGCTAATAAATTCATATTAATGTCAGACTCATTAGTTAGGTACGCTTCACTGCTCTAGAGCACTTTTTGTAGAGGAACAACTTAAAATGCCTACTGCTATCGAGGATGACGACTCTTTTTGGTTCCTGCTTAGTGGTTTCGTGCCGGAAATTGATACAGAACCAACTCTTTGTACTCACCCAGTCTACCTCTGGCAAACCGACATGTTTTTTCGGAGGAAGCACAATGATTCCTATCCTCAAAGAATCATTCGTAGAAATCTACATTTTCATACATTTGATACTTCAACTTTGCTCTTCAGCTCGTCTTCTCTCTTTGGTGTGTGCTTTTCTTCTCCCGAATAAAATTAATAATACGATAAACTTCAACGGACGGAAGTAGCTCTTGGCAGAATGGAGAAGAGATTAGACTAGAACTTCTAGTCTAGAAGTCACTTCTGAATCTTTGCGTCAGGTTCCAAATTCGTTTTGTGCACATGCTGGAGATTTCCTCATTTATTAGTGCAATGGCTACTTGATACAAGTCAAGTTTTTAGAGACGCTTTCGAAAAATCTTACCCCTCTCGGAACCTCTACTATCTTTTGTGCTCATAGTTCTATGCATATGAGCGTGAGGCGGTTTAGTCTTGTTGAAGTAATCGTAATGAGTGGAAGAGGAAATATCGTACATATATTCAAGCATAATATCTAATCTAGTTTGAGGTTATATTATGGTCTGGCTTTGCGTGTGTGTGTCTGCTTGTCGACTCGGTCTGGAGAATGACAATGAATTAAAAATTGATTTCGCTGCGAAGTTGCATCAACATCTCTAACTGAAAATACATACCATTTATTGAACCGTGCGTGCGTGCTTCGAAAGTTACGAATTAAAACATTGTTTTAAATCATTTAAACTACTTGTTAATTGTGATTGCATAATTTGGACATTATAAGCAGTCAGAGCAGAAGGGTGTTCAGTTGCTGTGTTCTGAAATTTATCGAAAGGGTAAAAATATGCAAATTTTCGCCTCATTTAAGAGTTTAACGCAGAAACGACAAGATACTCAGCGACGATAATTCTCTGCAGTAGGGCTTCATCATTTCCGTTGAGTTACACGAAAACAAGAAGAGACTACTGGATTTTCGCTACTCTAGATTCTCTAGTTTTCGTGCAGTGGATTTCGATTTAATTCGGATGTTCGATTCTAGCTACAGCTGCTGTTGCTAGGTTTATTAACGTTTCTCATTCATCGTGAGTAGTATTGAGATCGGACTCTTGTAAGCCCAGAATCTACTTATTGGAAAGAATGTAGAATATTTTGAACACTTTCGTTTTACATGGATAGACATCATCATTTCATTCTTACAACTTCAATTTACAAACATTATTCAATTCACAAATAAAATACAATTATTGGAGAAATCAACTTCCTCGAGTAAACTATCAGTTCCCGTCAAAATAATATTCCGCATACCACCAAAGACGCAAATAAGTATTAATTTATCTGCTACCAATTTCTTTTAAATTGGTAAAATTATTTATTTTGATAGCTTCCTTGCAAATTAATGCAAATAAGGCAGACAACTTATTATTTGTACATGGTAGTTACGCAGTATGTAAAGTCAAGTAAAAAACGGGACATGCACGCATTTTCTACCTAATGGCCGGCTTTTATAATTTTTTATGGGGACTAATACTCTACTTATAATGGGTTTGTAGGATGGATGAGCAAATAAGATTTGCAGAGGCATAGAATACAAAAAAGGAAATAATGATAGAGGAAGAGCGGATCTACGAAATTCGAAAGCAGAAATAACAAGCTAGCAGAAAAAAGGCCAATATATGGACGTATAATAATGGGATCAGATTATGAAAAAACTGGGAAAAGATGTTAGTACTAGGGAGCGTTTTTACGGGCTTACTCCAATTATGTTTCTATTTACTCCTCAGTTTGATGTGTCATTATTCCGAAATTCTTCCTTTATCAATTTTTTCTTCGTGAGTGTACAAGTCATTAAAAAAGGCCTTTTTATCTGTTTGCATCACACGCAATATTTTGCGTTATTTGGAATTTTTACTATATCCTTACTGCAAACAAGAGCAAAAGGGCAAATTCAGTATAGAATTATATTTTGGATTGAGAAGCAAGTTTTTTGTTATTCCCATCACGTTTCAGAATGGATAACACAGCCACTTCTTTCTGGGAAGGCAGAGTCGCAACCGCGGAAAAAGAATTTTTTTTACTACTGCAGACGAGTCGTTAATGATGTTTTCACTGATAGCTGCTCACATAAAAACTGTGGTTGAAAACTTCATTTTTGCTTGATCAGTAACTACTACATGCGCAGTCAGCATAGAAGTAAGGCATGAGATTATTGCATTGTTGAAAATGTGCAGGTTGGAGTTGAAACCATTTCTCTGCTCTGCTCTTTTTACAGCCAAACCACGCTTATTTTAGTTTGTAGGAAAATCTTTCAAACCAGGGCAAAAACTTGTATTATTGTTGCTCGAACCAGACCCGACATAATGATGCACAAATACATTTAAAATGTCTAGGCTGCCAGCAAGGATTACCTTGCAAGTAAATTATCCATCCTTTTATCGCTAATAACAATTATAAAAAATAGTTTTACCGCTTTTCCTCCCAGTATAAATTATTATAAGAGCGAGTATAATTAATCATAATTGCTAATTGTCACGTTCTTTCGTGGCTGGTTATATGCACTGCCACTGGCTGCGATTATCAATTTAGCGCAAAAAATGTACATGTCGTCCCTTCCCTTAACGTTTCAATTTAGATGTGAGGAAGGGAAACGTCGTAGAGCCAGGAAAAACTAACTATATGCATAACTTTGCAACATAATTTTTCAATTTTTGGAGCCCCATTACCTTCCACCGTATCCTGTATTGTCACTGTTTGATAATTTACAATGCGTATGAGACACGATGCATCGTGTAATTCTTCTGTCAAGTTGGTCATGTAACGTAAAATGTTGTATCCGCGTTTGTCGTTTTTTATTTAATTATACTCACTATTTGCTTTTGACTTATCTTCTTTCTGAGAAATGTGAAATCGTGTTAGAATAGTTTTTGTTTAAAAAATTACACATCAATGTATCCTGTTTCTGATCATTACTTCAATTTTCCTGCTCCATAATAATTTAAGCACAATAAGTCATTGGATAGGTATGTGTTGCAACTTCTTTTTATTCGAATCACGAGAGCTGTGAAACAAAATACGCTCCAAATTGCAATCAACTTGTGCAATACAAACACCATGAAGACGGTATCAAGTTCTCTTCAGCCAGCATCATGTCATCGTTCTTTTTAAATATAATACAAGACTCCGTGATATGTATTCAAATTGTTGTGTGAAACAATTTTGCGATCTCTTGCTTCAATATAAAAAGTGGTGTGGTGACAGTTTGATTTGTTCATTTTGTTTCATGTAGCTCAAAACGTTTGTAATCAATCAAGTCAGTTGACGATATCGTTTTTTATTTACATTTGTGCGAGTTGCGTGCTTGGATGTTGGTGGGTGTGTCAACCTGTACGAATTGCAAAAATGAACGCATAAAAAAATCCGTTCATATTGTTAGCAAAATTACAGTACATGTAATAGCAACATCATATACAATTCCTCATTTACGTTTCGGTTTTTCTTCCAATATTTCTCTGTAACAACGAGTATTAAAAAACTTATCATGATATGTCACAAGTGCCTTGCCTCGTCCTTGTGCGCAAGCGTCGTAATGAGTGCCGTATAATATTTATTAGGCGGTATTACAGGTGAACGTGCGGACACGGGTAACAAGAAACACTCTACGAGTTGGTATTTTTACATGTCATTATTACTACGAGTCGAGCACCCCACTGCAACTGCAGGACAGAGACACATGAAACCTTACAAAGCCTTGTTTCCCCGAAGATGGTGAACTAGGTAGTTTTATGATTTTTTAGTATTTTGTTCTTGACTCTGTTCTTTTAGCAAACGAAATCAAGAAGCTAGTTAAAGTTTGTTTTGTTGGTCCCACTCTCAGATTCCATTGTGATAGTAATGATGTTGGTGTCTGGGAAATAACTGTTGTGTCAAGTCAAGCCAAGCTACTTACCTAATAATGTAATATTCCTCCTAACACACAACTTCAAGCTCATACATTACTTTTTATGGAAAGTTGTTTAATTGGTTTTTCTTCTGAAATGAAGGCAACTGGTCATATGGGAGCCACTATGTGAGTATGCGGAATATTATTATGGAGGTTGTTTGCACTAACCAACCGAGCAACAGAACTCGTAAAAAAAGCTTTTCATCTAGGCTCCAACTCCACCGACCACAACTTTTACAGTAACACAGTTCTCAAACTATTTTTATCAAAGAAAATAACAGTGTCAGTCAAAGTTTACTGCTACACCCACTTTTTTATCTTGTGTCATTCTTCTTTATCTTCTTAATTACATTGTTTCCAAACAAAAATTGTATTAATTCTTCTTATGTACTTGGTACTTATTTTTTTAAATCTTGGCAATGGGCCTACACATACTTTCAGTATGCTTTTTGTCTTCTCTTGTTTTATAACCTCGAAAATGAACATTAAAGAATTATCATTCATTTTACTACATATTTTTTTGGGGGGAACTCAATGAACTTGCATTTTCTTAGCACTCTGTCATTATTCGTCATACTTGGAAGAAAGTAAGTCATGTCTAATTTCTATGCCTTTGCAAGTTTCCTGCTGTTTCTCATCGGTGACTTTTCTCGTATACAATAACGTTCTCCGAAAATTGCATTTGCCTTTTTCTCCTCAATTGACGGTTGAATTTTTTATATGGAAGCGTGACATTTAACTGTGTATAATTTAATCAAGTCGTGACAGCATACTTTCTTCATTCAATGTTGCTTTAAATTGCTTTACTTCGTGTGATATATTTGGCGAATTTGAACGTGGAAAGGGTGAATATGTAAAGGAAAGACTTTTAATAAATTCATTAAACTTTGCTTCTCTCAGTCACAATGTACATTCGACTTTAGGTCATTCACATTATGAGAGTTCCAAATATTTCCAAAATGGAATTGCTCATAAAGACATTGTTGGATTTTGTTACCTTCCTTCTCTAAATAATATACAGGTCAGTGTCATACGAGGTGCAGCACTTTTGAGCCAACCTAAGAGCACGATACTTTGGTTCACTTGGTGCTTAATTTCTGTAGTAATACTTAATATTTATTATTGGTAAAAAATAATTTAGTTTTGCCATTCAGCAAAAGTCTTGCTGAAGTATTCTGCAAGGTTGAATCAAGATCCGTAAACATGGAAATATCGATGCTTTCGTAATGCTTTCATTACGAAAGCATCGATATTTCCATGTTTAAGGATCTTGGGTTGAATATGTCTGCAAAAGCTCATAAAACTGCTTCCAGAATGACGGTTTCGATGATTTTCTTACTGGTCACTTTTTCTGGTCTCGGATGAATGAGTCGTGTGCTCATTATGCTAAGAAGAAATATATACCCCTGAAATATTGATGATAAAGTGGACCGTCTTGTGAACTGAGCAAATGACGGGGTCACAGACACTATTACTCATAAATTATATCGGAGAAATGTGCGCTTCGTGGATGTGTACTTTCGTATAGAGAGAGATACGTAATGTGGTGATAACTCACACACGCTCACATTGAACTAAACGGAAAGTCGAAAGGAAAAACTCAATATGATTTTCATTTATATATTTACGGTCAGCACGTCTCCTTGTTGAAACCTGCCTCCACGTGCCCCATCTGTAAATGAGTCCCTTGACTCTCTGTGCTCTTCGCAATGTCATCGTCGTTCATGATATTTCACCCTGTAACACAGCATAAGTAATGTAACTAGAGCCTGCTCACAAGACTTCACAGCATTACGACACATGGGTAAACGAAAATCATAAAAATATATAAAAATGCGTTTGCGCAGGTATAATTTATTATTACAGATAATATTTTTACATCCAATACCTCCAATAATGCTTGTAGCTTGAAAGAGCTCTATGGTACATTCATTCATGGTCAAAAGAATCATGAACATTACGTTGGTTTTTTTTGGCTCGGTCCGTCTCTTCAAGCAATAAATATGGAACCATAACGCATTTCATTTTCTTTGCGTGTCAGTAATGTGCTGTGGGTAAGTTGTGTATGATGTGTGTTGCTCTGTGAATCGCTCGCTTGTTCTCCCTCCGTCGGCAAGAATTCTCAAACGAATTTTATACAATTCTGGCATTTCAAGATGGAAATTGCCAAACGCACACTTGAGCAATCTCAGAAAGTGCGTAAAGAAAACGTGGCCAAAAACATCAACAAGAAATTTGAAATTTTCCAATCTTAAATTGCCCATTAACATATTAACATCACAATGGTGAACGGCGTCGTTTTAAAAATTGTTGCTGCAGACAGAAGCATAGCATGGCGGCTGGAAATAAAGCACCAGAGACCGGTGAGAATAAAAGATGAATAAATACGAGTTAATATCACGATACAGAGAAGCGTGTTTAAATAGTAATAACATGACAAGCGGGATTGGTTGTTTCCTTCCTGTTCATTACTAGCTTATTGCACGCACCAACATGTAGCATGTGGATATAATGCACAAATCATACAAATACTCAGATACAGACGCGAACCTTACAGCGAAAATCTAAAAATGATAAACAGCATGGGTGCGTGATTTCCCATCTAAAATTTCAAAGACCATAGCTTGGTCTGATGTCAACTATCAGAGAAGTGCGTAAGTAGGTAAGTATTTGAGTTTGAGCTTTGTTGTGTATACCTAGAGGCACTTTCATACGCACTTACGTGGGTATGCATATTTTCATCTCTCACATGGTCGTCACGTCTGTTTTGACGAGCTAATCGCACAGAAACATCTGACTTTTTTTGCATGATGTTGCTTACTATCACAACTCCCATCACCAACAATAATATTGTTGTACTTGGGTATTGTGATTCCTCCATCCAACCATCACAATCTCCATTTAAATTCTGTCTTTCTCTACATAAATGTATTTATTTATATATATATATGGCCGCACACTCACGAATTTCAAAAGCCACGCATTAATGTAATTTTTTTCTTCATATTTCAACTCTGAAAAGAAAATGCTTCAAAATGTCATTGCTGATGGCACTGCACATACCATCCCTGAAAAGTCAGCGGCAGGCATTTTAAGTGGCGATGCAATAACAACAGTTATGCGTGTACGCGTTTTCATATATTAATTTCTGGGTCTCACTGTGCGTGCCTCTATAGTTAATAGTGCACATTGAGGCGAACATAATGTATATTATTATTATTACATTTCCTTAGCACTTGACATGTAGTCAATTTTGAGAATGATAACAACAATAAGAGTGGAGGATGTTAACTTGTGGCTTGACTTTGGCATCCCTCTGACATTCATATTAAGTAACAATGGAATCGACGAGGATGTGATGCGCTTAAAAATGAAATTTATACGGGAGGGAGAGGGAAAACCAATGTTACATGGGATGCCAAAAAAAAAGTTTGAACCTTTCTGCTTCCCTTTTCGCCTCGTCTTCATCATCGTCGTCATCATCATCATCATCATCATCATCATCATCCACTTCTTCTTGTGGGTTCTTGTCTCTTGTTCTTGTTTTCTGTTATTATTACGCTCTTCCCGTTGGTGATGTTTTGCAATTCCTTTTCCACTGTATCATCTTCACTCTTTCATTTCCTCCTCGCGTCTCCATGTAATGTATGCATATTGAAGTCAATTACATTTTGTAATGTGCCTAGAGCTATAATCCTCCTCATCAGTTACATCGGTACAGTCAACAAAACAGAAAATGCTGGTAACATTTATTATTACTCTTCTTTTTTCCACATTCAGAGCGGAGGGAGTTTTTACGGACGGAACATGAGAAATAATTTTTTACAACTTGTTCAAATGGAAATATGCTCTGGTGATAAGAAGAAAATGACGGTAATGTAGTGAAACACATTACATACAACTGCTTTTCAGCATAATGCAAAGAAATTAAAAGCATGTCTCTTTCATTCGCCAGCGAGGCAAACAAAACTCCTCTTTGCAAGTTGAAATTTTTTAATAGGAAATGGAGATAACTTTTTAATATTCCCACCGAGAGGCTTGACGCTCTCCTTTTTCTGATTTTCTGATGATGATATGTTCCTGATCCTGACTATGATTGTATTACTCTCCTTCTAATATGTCCGGGTGGGCTGGCAAATATACATTATACATGGGATGATGTTATGTGATACGAATAATGTATGACTTTTGTGATAGCAAGTGTGAGTTTTCAAATGGACTATCTCATAACATATTTTAAAAGAGGATTTTAAAATATGTGCCACAAGCAAAAATTTATTGTATTGAAAGTCGCATAAGTCGCAGCGGCTGGGATGGCAATGGCTGAACTTGTTTCATACCTCTTTATCAGGGCAAACTAAAGGAGGATGGGAAAAATCATGATTTTAAGCAGCTACTAATAATAATAAGCCCATTCCATACTTCCTCCCTCTCTCGTCCCCTCTTCTCTTCTACGACTGCGAGGCTAAAACTTAAAACTTTTTAGATTTTTTTAAAAGCAAAGGAGAAACAGTTAGAACGTGGCAGATAATAAAGTTTGAAAAAATAATTTATGCAGGTTTCTATACTTCAATCTCAAACTTTTCCCTGGTAAGAATGAATGGAAAGATAGATTCACGGTTTTTTGTATCAGCCATAAATAAAATGGGATTTTTAATGGATATAAAATTGTTTCGATACATGTGAACAGAGGACAAAAAAAACACGGTAATCTTTGAGCTCAATGACTCGTGACGCTTGAGAGATACAAGAGAAAAATCCGGTGTGATGATGAACACAAAAAAGATGCTAGTGGAGTTCACGCTGCGCTGTGGTGCAAGTGTAGAGCAAAGCAAAATGATGATGATGATGATGGTTGAAAGACAAAAACAGCAGCAGCCAGTCACTTGTAAATTGATCGTGTAAGAATTTTTTCAAGAGAAATAGAATAGATTGATGAATGTCTGGCAAAGCTCGATTTTTTTTTTGTCTACCGGAACATCATTATAAAATAAAAAGGTATACACATACATATCTTTCACTGAAAAGAACAAAAACAATATACGATAACATGCGGCCAACCAAAACTGTGACAATGAAGGTATGCATGTATTAAAATAGCGAACAGAAATAAACACTCATTGTGCTGGTTGGTGAACACGTACTTAAGGGAAATAAAATAGTATATTTAGTTTTTCGACTTAGATAGACAATGTTGAAACCAATAAAGTGCAAGCAGTTTTGCAAAAGTATATTCCTTGATGCTGCTAAGAGTTTAAAGAAGAAGTACATATAAAAAATATATGGATTATGTTAGAAACACGAGTATTCACTTCGGCCTCCTATTTTAATGAATGCGAGGACAATCGATTTGTATAATGTGCGCTTATGACCATACAATTTCATTTCTTTTTATTGATTTGATATGTCATACCCGAGCCCATCTCATTGACTGAGTGACATGGCATACATTTTTTTGTTTTCAAAAGCGCCCATGATTTACTATTCCTTGTGATAATAGATGCTGCATAGTTGCGAATAAAAATTTGTTCAGTTTTTGCAGCTCTTCAAATTCACAGTTAGACTGCACAGGTTACTCTCAGAAAATGATATACAGCTTGTTTGCACGACGCTTCCCTGTAAACTTCTTTGAATTGAAATGATCGTCATCTGATAACATTATGAAGGAGACGACCTGACCACTTACTGCAATCTTCCTTTTTTTGGTGATATTAATAAAGCCCGATCGAACAATACATGTGATCCTCAGCAACTCCTTCTCTCGTGAATTCATGGTGCCCATGAATCATTCATCTTTACCGCGCACACCAACCATAATCATAACAACAATGGTGAGTGTGGCTGCCTGACACAATTTGAATTAACTTTTCTTAATAATAACCCCGAACAAATAAATGAACACAGCGCAGAATATTCCGTAATGGAGGGCAGTCGTCGAACGAAGTGTCTTGACAAAAAGGAATCCCATACAACCCCTACGCAACATTGTAACAGTGGTCCTCGTGTAATGAGTCACATATTATATTGTTTCGCAAAGTCACAGGATAAAAAAGCTAAGTAGGAATATTATTCTTAAGAAAGAAATTGAATGGCTTCGTCTTCTTTACAGATTCTGTCTGAGAATGTATGCATCAGGTAAAGCATGTTCAATCGGACTGACTGGTACTTACATTACAAAATACACGTTTTCTAATTTCATTCCGTATAAAGTGATTGCACCATCTAATGCACTATTAGGTAAATTAGTTAGGCATATCTGCGCTTGGCAGGCCATTCAAGTATGAGTCTTCATGCAACTATTTTCAAGGCAATGAAGAACAGAGATTGTGTACAATAGTCTGCATATATCTTTTTTAAGGTTTCATCTCCTCAAGTGTTTTACATTTTCATAGAGGGATCTTATATAGCTTCAAGGCAGAGACTTCAAGTGGAATGCCATTCTAGGTTTTTGTTGAAGACGCGCCATTCTAAAGAACGAGAAGCACACTGAAACTACTTAGGTTTTCTGAAACAATGTTACATGCATCCAAGTTTTTTAGTACAGCGTTGCAGGTTTATTTTATATTGTTCCATTTGGCTCAGAGGAAAGAAAAACCATAATGCACGTGATTATCAACGTCATCATCACCACATTGTAGGGTGCACCCAGAGGTTTCCTTGTTGTTGTATACCAATCTCTAACTGTGCTTTTTCATACATGTATGCCTTCTAAGTATGCATTTATTGTAAGCATTTTGTAAAGTATGACACACCGTATTTGTAAGTTTTCATAGATAACGAGCTACAATAATGTTGCCGACAGAAAAAGGGAATGAGAGTGGAGAAATGAAAAGGGAAGGGGGAACTTCGTTATTCTTGTTATTCGAAAGAAGTGACTTTCAAATGCGACTACAAATGTATTCCTAATTACCCACATTACCTGATAAAATATGATAAAATATATTTTGAAAACCTAGAAAAACCAGAATACAAAGTGGTGACTTTAATCTACTTTAAAATAAAACTGAAGAATTTCCACTGAAAATTGAGAGATTTTTTAGGAAAATATTTAGTCGAAAAGAACCGCTTCCCTATTATAAGAATGTACTTTCGGCAAAGAAACTAATCTTGGTATGGTTTAAAAAGAAAAGACGTCTGTGTGGCAGTCAACTTTAGTCAAACAAGCAGAAACTTTTTTTATCAGCGGCAACAAGAAATCTAGGAAAAGTAAAGTTTTGAGGCAGACTTTCAAAAAGTTTTACTGTGTATCCTATCTATCTATAGGAGTTTGTGGTGTTCTTGTAGTACATTAAAATAAAAGTCGACTTTTTTATACTTCCACTGCTTTGATGAGGATTACCGTTCCTCTTCTCTGTCTGCTGCTGAGCAGTATGACTTATTACATTGTTTGCTGTGAGGAATAATGAATTGTTGTGTAGTCAGTGCAGTGGTACATTTTTAAGAAATAAAACCTGGTTGTCATCATAATGCACAATAATGATGGCTTCTCATGGTGCTTATCTTGAATTTGCAGTGTATATACGTACTCATGTCTTGGAGAAAAGACCGGATTTCATGCTGAGCCATAATCTTTTTCAGACTGTAGTGCACTGCATGGTTCACATTATGTAGACTGCAGAGAAGAAGAAAAAGAAAGGCGCATTGACCGAATTGCTCGTGTTGTTGTAGGGCTTCATCACAATCATCATTACAGTAATTTGGTTCTGATTTAAAGCAAGTCATTTGTTGACCAGTGCAGTAAATTTTCATGACCTGGGCTGAATTGTCTAACTGAATCATGATGATGTTGGTCACTTGGTTGCTTGATGTGTGATAACTATTGCTGTTGCACTGATTACGAACCGCGACCAGCATTTTCTTTAATAAAAATTGCAATTTTCCTGTCCGCTTTTATTGCGCTTGTACTAATTTTTCTAGCATGCAGTGCGATACCATTGGCAGTAAATAATGAGGTCTCCGTCTGGGAAAATATGACAAAAGGTGGAATTATGACTCTTAATCTTGCCTATCATTGTTGCACTGCCAAGTGAGCCTGTTAAAGTGGTTTTAGCCATATTTTAAGCACGACTAGGATATTGTATCATATTTCTATCTCTGGTGGTATCTATGCTCAAATAAACTGTAGTTTTTAGAACTTCAGCTTCTTGCCAAGACAGCATTGTCAGCAAAATCTCGGCAACTGCCAAGTTTGCCACGAAGTAAGAAGGAAGCCTTGACATTGTACTGTTGAGGAAAGGTACCTACACATGTTCGACTCTTCGAACATGTATTCTTAATATTTTCATGGCATCATTTTATGCATAAAATTTATCCTAACTCGATTCACTGAAAAGTGATCAGCTGCAACTTTCCTAGGAAGCTTCAACAACATAGATGAGAAAATTTCCTTGCATCTCTTGAATCACTTCATCCACCGAAAAATCTTTCATCTCATTCCCTATTCATAGGCTTTCTATCTTAAACATTTGCTTTGGACTAGGTGGTTAGATCATTTACGCTGTCGCCTTATGGCCCATATGTGTATGCCTATATTCAAATGCTTACAGCACGTTCATGTAAAGCATNTGTGTATGCCTATATTCAAATGCTTACAGCACGTTCATATAAAGCATTCTGTTGATTTTCACCTTCTTTTTTATATTAAAAAGCTCAACAACAAACTCTCCATGTTTCTAGTAACAATATAGCTATGATTACCATAATTCATGCATTATCATCATCACCTTTTTGGTGTTCCCAGCACATAGAATGCTTTAACGTTTCATTGGCCACGCAGAAAATGAATAAGCAGTAAAAAATTCAATGATAATAAAGCGTATAAGGTGTATTGTCATCAATGCACTTTCCTTTCAGAAGGATGCCTCGCAAAAGATACACGTTTTAAAGCGAAAGAGAACAGATGAAAGACCCACAAAATTTATTCCCTCAAAAGGAATGAAAACACCTTTTACGCATGAAACTGAACACAATAACTCGATGGATTCAGCATTATTAGTGTGTATTCGCCTCGTACGGTACGAGTCGTACCATTAGGGAAACAACCTTCTTCAAAAAGATCGATTCAAGTTACAATGAGCGAAGGAGTAAACACTAAGAAAAAACAAATAAGTACATAAATAAGAGACCAAGTGTCTTTGTTTCATGTTAAAATTAAAATATGGGGATGTGAGTTTTTCCTCCTTGTTGCATAGTACGTATACGAGTGATTGGAATGCGGAATGAACGGGCGAAAGGATATGCATATAATGTTTTTATATATTACCGAAGAATTATTGCTTATAATAACATGCACAACCCATATGTGAATCAAAAATGCACTCCCTATAATTGAGGACTGAACAACTTTGTGTGCATAGTGTGCGACTCACAAGGAGGAATCCTGTTTCGGAAAGCTGGCAATCATCATTTTGTGGTACAGGGAAATTTTTTTTCGGACGGGATTCTAACACAATCTGTGTACAAAATGGTAGGGATAATTCCATTCTCATTGTTACACAGTCGATTGTCTGGGAGCAAGAACAACAGACAAGAGTTTAAAAAATACCTTGTATTACTGTTAATATTCAGCAATTTAACAATCAATTCTTCCTTTACTTATTTCCATTCTATCCGGTTTTTTTAAAGCTTATGCTATGCTAATTAATGCGTGTCTGAAGTTTAAGCAGCAAGCGAAAAGGTTGCGTATGAAAAGTACATCGGTCAACATAATATCATGGTAATGACGAAGATTACCATCATGATTTCATCAAAATGCAGTGGTTGATGACGACGATGCATAATAGGAAAAAGGGGTTTCCTAGTTATTTACTGCTTTTTCTCAAAACCAGAACTGCTCACTCATTCATTCAAGACACGCTAGAAATCCACTTGACGATGTAAGGTTAACTGAGGCAAGGGTTTTCCTCTCTGCCCGAGAGTAGTCTCATTCTATACAGTGAGTGTAATGTGCAATTTTCAGCTTACTATTTTTAGTCGGCGGTGGTAAAGCAACCGCAGCAAAAGGAATATGATTTCCTTCTGTCACTAGGTATTATCATGATCATAATCGATACCACCGTGGCAGTGGAAATATTAAGGTGATCATTTTTTCGTTTGAAGCAACTGTCGAGAAGCAAGCAATGAGGATACATTTGGAAAAACGTTCAGAATAATATGTTACTTATACAACTGATTGGCAGGTTGGCATATTATTATGGTCCACCGAATCCTCTAAATCCTTGGTAAACCTGTTGTTAAGTTTTTACCATAAAGTTTTAATGTTTTCATAATGTAGTTATTAGTACAGTCAAATACCGGGAATTGTTACCTATTCTAATTTGCCCTCAACGGAAGCATTGCTTTGACGTAGTCTATGGTTCTATTTATATTCAAGACTCGCTGGAATTACGGCAAAGCAAGGTCACCACTTTGTTAAACTTTCCTGTCTTCCCCAAACTGAGTACAAAAGTTTCATTATAAAAAGTCACCAATGCAATACAATAAAGTTTATTAAGAATTGGCAACTCCTCATAACTACTTAACATTGCTAAACAGCATATGTAAACCAAACTTGTAAAACTCAGTTTAGACAATTATTAATTCCGATAACAAACTGGGCAAATTAAATAGCATAACAAACATGTGAAATGTAAGTTACATACACGTTAAACTAAAAATATAAACCTCACTATATGGAATAGCAAGGCTATGTGTAGAGGAAAAATCGATATGCTTCGCATGCTGTTCTTTTCTCTTGCTATGTTTCCAACGTAACATACTGGGCACACTCCAGTAACTTTTTTCCGCCTTTGCTGAATCCACCATTACCACTATGACTTTTACTGCTGCGACTAGTATTGTTGTCCAAGTTCTGGAGAAGGTTGGTGGCAGGCTTTATAACTGAAAGGCAACTTTTGCCAAGTTTGACTCATGCATACTTATACCAGTTTACATTTGGTGGTCGTGATATTAATGTAAATAGGGATGTGCTGCTGGGAGAACGAAGTTGAAAGGAGTAAAAGTAAGAAGTTCCTTCATTCCTTTTTTTTATTGCAAATGCTTCCATATACCAGAATTGTATACACAAGTGCTTTGTGCCTTTTTATAGTTCATGCATGCAACGAATCTATTCCGTTTTGCTCAACTTTGGTTGTATAACATCTTTTAGTCGAGCTTAGGTTTTGGAACTACCCACTCATATGATTTCCACTCGCCCTTGCATGAGTCTGAAAACGAAACTCTGCAATATTCCCTATGAACTTTATAATTTGTAATGGCTGCTTTATACACCACCAGTTAGTGTTATCGTGAACCTTAGAAAGCGTGCTTTTGTGTGTCTGCATTTACGCCTACAATTGGGGAAAGCAGCTACCATCACCTTCATGCCTCACGTCACCATCACATTCACACACATCTCACATGCACTGCAGTGGCCTATGCACCGCTTTCAATCGGAGTAGTGTTGTGCACCACTCTGTATTTTTTTTTATTTTCTCCGCTTCAAGCTTTCTTGTCTGACTACACAGTTTCAACTTTCTCAACTCAACTTTCACACTGAAAACTATATGTACACATGTGTGAGGATCGAAGACTTCTGTATTTACCTACCTAAATTCAAAGAGGTCATGCCAGAACCGTATCAGACTACTGCAACATTTGAGTAATCTCTTTACGAATTAGTATTCCCTTACAACCACATTTTAGTACTTGAGCCAAGCATTCCGCACATCGACATTTTATTGTATTCATATCGTTTTAATACATAATATATACATATATACATGCTTGAAGCATTAAAACGTAATAATCTCAAGAGCCGAAACAGGGCAAATTCCATAATCATTTGCAACAAGGTTAGCTCGGATTCGATAGGAAAATGATGGTTGTTGAAGATACTTTTTTTAAATTTTATTTCATTGGCATTCATTCATAGGAACAGAGAATGTGTTACGAGGTTTGTGTGACTAAAAAAATCATCATAATTTTCAGGTTTTCAAGCAGCTGCTTTCTGGTGATTATCCCCGGATATAAAAAATACAGCAAATGCCAATTATTTCTTTCTACACTTTTTGGGTACTGTAAGGAGTTATCATCATTCTCAATACAAAAACCTTTACGATTCGAGCTGAAATTTCTATTCTGACTGTTAGGTAAAGCATTTTTATTTGGAGACAGTAAATGGAACTAAAACAGTAGTACCTACATACAAAGAAATTGGTAAAATTTAAAAAATGTACTAAAAATAAAAATACAAGAAATATAAAAGTGTGTCTTTTCTCAGTCGTGTGACATAAATGATATCTCAACATTTTTATATTTATTTCTCTGGCTGTCGCTGTAAAACGTACTTCATTCCTGCAAAATATATCTCAATGATGTAATATTAAAATGCTTTCCCCTTTTATTCTGGTCCGCAGTCATTCAACAAAGAAAGAAAGGAAAGGAAAGATGACAGAGAAAGAGGAAAAACGGCATATCATACAAATTGAATGCATTTTGAGACACAATACAATCCACGCATTTCTATGTGAAAAAATTCAAAGGTAGAGATTGCCAGGCAAGGCATATTTTTAACCAGGCGAAAAAAATTGTCTGTGACTCTCCAAAGAACTTTTTCTGATTTTTCTTCTTACTTATTACACACGTGTTATGGCTTCGCTTGCAATTTGCCGGAGAAAGGCTGAGACATGTTTTGATTGCTATTATGAAAGTTGGCGGAGAAGGTAAAAGCAGACATGATGATGAAAGCAGACACTTTCAAAGGAGAAAATATGTAGGCGCACATATTGTACGTGGGAAGTTGGTAGGTAGCATTTCGAGACGTTTGGGCCAGTGGTTCGCTTGTCGAAAAAATAGTATCGCATTAGCAAGATAAAGTGGTGTGTGTGACTGGGTTTGGTTCACTTTTACAAGAGCAAAACTAAAGTGGCAATGGCACCACGACATTTGTGTATGTGGCAGCCTGTTAAATTCCAAAAAGGGAGAAGAAAAAAATTTGGGAAGAAGCTGAAAGAGGATAGAGAAACGAAAGGGCTTCCGTAATAATAGTGCAGGTACATACTTACGTGTAGTGAAAAAAGCAGCTGCTCCTCGCTCCTACATATCGATCTTGTTGAGGGAGTTGAATGAATGAATGAGTGAGTAGTAGAGTTAATGTTTTGCCTGCAGATAGGAAAAATAGTCTTGACGGTTGTGTTGCCCTCACTCGCTCCATCGTGTCTCGTCTTCTCCTCCTCCCACTTCTACCTGCGTTTCCTTTTCACTTTCTTTCCCTTTTTTAAAGTTCCAGCTCCATTTTTATCATTAGATTATCCTGCATGCATGCTTTTCGAATATAGTTATTTTAGTATGTTAGTACACGCCACACACGTTGCTGTGTCAGTAGTGCTTACCTCTAAATGGTGATATCTTTTTGTTGTTGAACAGAACACTTCCTTCTACCCACTCGCCTTTCATTCTAGCAACGTGAAAAATAAAGTTGAGAGTGGAAGAAAATCCCTTCACTTTGCATTACGTGTAAATTGATACGCACTGAAGAAGAAAAATAAGTACATATATTATTATATTGAATCCTGAGTGTTACTGCAACGACTGTTGTAAGTGTAGTAAGTATTTATTGCAAAATCTGTAAAAGAATGTGTAGACTTTATGTTTACTGATAAAATACTACACTGTCGCCAGTAATAAACTTGTCTTCACGGTAGACTCGGTATGTGGAGTTTCCAGTTAACACGTTTCATTCTCGGGTACATTATATCCAAATATTTTCAGATAGCTAAGCCTTTTGCGTCAACGGGTACATATTTTTGCTTTCACGTGGCATGCTATCGCAAGATGTGTTTTTGTAATTTATCCTTGCACGGAAAACATCAATTTTTTTATTAATTCCATTTCATATTGATGATCTTGCTACTCAGCGTGATTATTGTCAAGTGGAGCAAGTAGAAAGGATTTTTATCAATCTTCTGTAAATAATACCAGTTACGGACTACCTAATCACTTTTTCTGGTTGAGGGATAATCATGAAGTGATAATGATACCTGTCTGTCTAGCCAATCGCCTTCCCAGGAGAATTTCTCATGCTCCCTCGAACATAAAATTGTTGAGAGTTGGTAAATACTTTGAAAAGTGGTCTAGTTGAAAGGAGAAGTCATCATCCGTGTTAAAAATAACCAAACAATAGCAATGATGATGATTCTGTGTTGGAGACAAAGACTAGTAGTAAATTCATCGTCCGTGACAGTGCAAATGGTTGTCGCTTTATTTGCCCGAGTCACACAAGCTCGTCACGGGGTGGTTCTAGAAAGCCAGGCTCAGACGAGCAATTAATCGCCTGTCCCAAAACCATCTTGAGATATTTGACCCTGCGGTAAACACAGTATCAGTATAGCTATGTGCTAAGTGACAAAATGATTTCTCCAGAAAGGCTTAACTCCCCACTACTACACAACGAAAGCAAGTCATGTCTTGGCTTTTTAGCTATTGTGACTAGTTTCAATTCAAGATAATGATGACGTGTTGAAATGTTTTGGACCAAATAAAATTGGGTTCGCACAGTTTTCTGCTGCTTAACAACTCTTTGTCAAATCTAGAGTTATTGGAGCGTTTTTTAGAACTTGTTTTTAAAAGAAAATCAAATGATTCAGCAAAACATGTTGATTGTTACACCATACCAAGCGTGGCAAAATCGTACATTTTAGGCAAAGCCAAAGTGGACCAAGCGTGCAAAGTCTTAAGGTTGAAGAATTATTCCCAAATAAAGTAAAAACCAACGTTGGGATGTATTGTGTTTCCTTAAATACCTATTTTTGCCCGAATTCACACAACAGAATTGCTTCACATAAGAGTTTATTTGAAATTTGTGCTGTTTAAAATTACGACATTTTTCCTTTTGTCCTAGAGAAAGACATCTCTTTTATGATAGTTCGTGATACCACATGCATCAGACAGCTTTGCGTCGTGAAATGTGAAGGAGAGTGGTTTCGTTGTAAAAATGTCAAGCAGTTTTTGGCCGGATTTACTGGTGAAACAGTTTCTTGCAGAAATAACCAATTTTGTTTAGAGTTTGTACCATGATTTCAAACTTTTGTTGTGCACCCACTTTCCTAAAAACCGTTCCTGATTGTCGAAACATAATTTGTGTAAAGATAAATCTCATCACTATCAGCACATCGAATAATTCATATTGCTAAATATTTCATATAGTAAGAGTAACGCATGGACTTCAAATCACGAACAATGCAACGAAAACTTAGGTTTGGTGGATAGGCTGGGTTATCTTGGCACTCCACGGAGTCATAGACCTTTGGTGTTCTCCTGCCAAGTCTGCAAGACTCTAAATGCAAAAAAAAATCTCGCATCATAAATGTATTACGTTTGTGCAAACAAATTATTGGACGTAGAACCAGTTTTTTCTCTTCTCGTATTGAAATCTCAGTAAAAACGTGTACGTAACGTGAGTGATGTGATATGATGTGCTCACCACTGTTCCTCCCTACCTATGTGGTACACTTCATAAAAAAATAACCATTTGCATTTAGTCAATTTGGTATTTTATTTTGTTGCAAGAATGAACAATGTACACTATGCTGTGAACTTGTGAAGTTGATGTGGTGTCGCGGTCTACTGGTCCTTCCCATATGCAACCAATTGCACATTGAAACGTTTTTTTTGTGAAATTATACGCAATGTAGAAATTTTCCAAAATCCATTTGAAAAGAAGAAATGTAGTATAGGTAACCGAAAAAGTTGGCAGCAGGCAAATAATCTGTAAAATATGTTAGTCTCATCAATATTCCATATATTTGGTTATCTGACACTGACAATGCAACGCCTATTGGCCTATTACTATTACTGCCACATCACACGGCGAAGATGGAGGCCTCCAATCCACGTGGCCCTTTCTTTACAATTAAGTGTTATCTTATTAAACTCGGCAGTCAGCCCAGAGTTTCATTTCAATTGCGAATGGCATATGGTTTCAGCTCAATATTCAAAGCCAACTAAGATACCTCTGTAAGTATGTGTGCGATTTATTACTTCGATTCTGATTTATACCTGACACACAAAAGATCCAAACAGGAGGGAAGAATTTTGGTTTTATCCACTTTGTCTGCAACAATGCACCATCCCTCCAACAACAACATCATTTAATATTGATGTGCTGTATTTCTGTGAGCGTAACAAGATTGTGGCGGGATATCTCTATCTCTGGGGTGCCACATGTTATTGACTTTTTTTCTTTCTTCTTCTTTCTTCCTCGGGATCCACCTGTGTGTGCGTCATGCTCCGAGGAATTTGTAATGAGGTCGTAAGGTTCACGCTGCTCTTCCTCCTCCAGAAGGTTATTTTCATGAAATTTGCTGGATGTCATTTGACTTCGTCTCTTTTTTTGTGATTGGAAACTATAAATTTTGCGCTCAAGGAGCACAGAGACGTAATAATTCAGAGGTTTGAGATCGCCTATTCCACAACCTGACTGATCGGCCGGCATGTCTTCTGCTGAGCAAAATGTGATGCAATGTAAAAAGCATTTATTATAACAATGATCAACTTTTCACTTTGCCAGGGCTAAGATATAACTTTTGGACAAGTGACAGCTGCATGATAAAAAAAGTTGAAAAAAAAAGAAGCAAGTAAAGAGCAACAATGTAACCGGGAACAGAAATACAGCACA